>WNNJ02001620.1:0-67971 GCA_012934845.2 Pomphorhynchus laevis | reverse complement strand
AATAACTAATATTATTAAATAAATTTGGGTAATAGTAAAGAAAGCAACTAATTCGTTTTCATTAAAATCACAACGAATATGGATAGCCAATTTTATTTTCTATATTCCAACTTGAGAACTAAGAATATAAAAATTGAGAACTTGAGAACTTAGAATGTAAAAATTGTTCACTCATTAGTGGAGAGAGTGCAATTATTTTTATAAAAGGTCAAATTTTCTAATGCTAACTGCTATTATCCTCAGGACAAAATTATTAAAAATTCAAAACGAAATCAAAATATAAATCATGACGCAGCAAATCAAAGTGATCAAAATTCTTTTATAGAATCATGCATACCACAGCGTAGTAGATAAAACAACCAGATGTGCTCCTTTTTGTTAAAACAAAAAATTAAACATCTGAAAATGCGGCATCCTTTCAAAATTCCAAAACAAATAATTTTGATGACTTCTTCTGCACACGACTTTAATCCAATCTATACGCCAACAACAGAACGCTACATTTCATAATTAATGAACCTCTTCAGTTACTGATCCAATACCTACGTTTGACGTTTCGGTTCTTTTTACGTTGACTAAAGTTCACTAGACTTGTTTGATTTATTAACATTTAGATTCAATGAAAGAATTTCGTCTTATATTTTGCAAATTGAAATCATTACTGATTTCAAATTAAATCATCGTTGATAGGGAAAGATTGAAAACTTACATATTTTGTACGAAATGAAACAAATAATGCTTTTAATCACAATAATATTGAAATTAAAAAACTAATCAAGGTTTTTTATCATGTCCAACGGGTTGCCTGCAAGATTATATGTCTAAAAACCGGCGGACCTTTTCGATTCAAAACTACTTAATCTCCATATCGGAAAGATATGGAAAGATTGAAAACTTACCTATTTTTTGCGAAATGAAACAAATAATACTTTTAATCACAATAATATTGAAATTAAAAAACTAATCAAGTTTTTTTTATCATGTCCAACGGGTTGCCTGCAAGATTAGATGTCTAAAAACCGGCGGACCTTTTCGATTCAAAACTACTTAATCTCCATATCGGAAAGATAGGGAAAGATTGAAAACTTACCTTTTTTTGCGAAATGAAACAAATAATACTTATAAACACAATAATATTTAAATAAAAAATCTAATCAAAGATTTTTCTCAAGTACTACGGGTTTCCTGCGAAATTGAATGTCTAAAAATCAGGACCGTTTAGATTCAAAACAACCTAATCTCCAAATTGGAAAGATAGGGAAAGATTGAAAACTTACCTATTTTGTGCGAAATGAAACAAATAATACTTATAATCACAAAAATATTAAAATTGAAAAAAAATCAAAGTTTTTTCTCAAGTCCTATGGGTTGGCTGCAAGATTGGATGTCTAAAAATCTGCGGACCGTTTCGATTCAGAACTACCTTATCTCCATATCGGAACAACGCTTGCACGTAAAACTCGCTATTATTTATTTAGTCGTAATTAAATCCCAGCAGCTTTTCAGCAACGAGTTGCTCGACCTATTTAGCAATAGGTGAAGTGCATCGATTTTATAAAATACCACAATCATCAGCTTACTGATGTATTCAATCAATGTATTCCATCAAATACAACAAAGAGGCCATCAAAATAAATATTTATAAAAAGCAATTTACATCATTTATAAATATTTGCAACTTATAATTAACATGCTATTTTAAAATATTCATTGTTATAACGGTAATGGTTTCATATTGAATGGAATCTTACACGATGTCATAAGAGTTTAATGCATTATCGCAACGAAAAATCAAATCGCCTGTAATCAATTTTAAATTTTTGTAAGCATAAGTTTACTGATGTAAAGTTTGTGCTGAAATGTGTGTACAAGTTCAAAATATTTGGCTCAACGAATAAATGAGTACATAACATCTGGATATTTGTCGGAAGTTCTAATTCTAAACAGACCATTTCACACGTTTTGATACTTTAAAGCTTTTAACGCCAAACAATAAGTAGTCACAAAAACCAATTAAAAGATACCAATCGTTATTAACATTTCTATTGAACATTTTAATTGATTTTAAAATGCCGTTCTCATAGTTTGTGCTGAAATGTGTGTACTGGTTCAACATATTTGGCTCAACGAATAAATGAGTACATAACATCTGGATATTTGTCGGAAGTTCTAATTCTAAACAGACCATTTCACACGTTTTGATACTTTAAAGCTTTTAACGCCAAACAATAAGTAGTCACAAAAACCAATTAAAAGATACCAATCGTTATTAACATTTCTATTGAACATTTTAATTGATTTTAAAATGCCGTTCTCATAGTTTTCCATGTCGGTAGCATTTCAGTATTTGTTTTCCATTAACCGATTATTGCATAAGCTTTTACTGATAATCAATAAAACTATTGTTGAACAAAAGCGTTAATTATTGTGATTACGCGTCTATAGATTGTGCCTTTCGGAAATGTAATAATGCACACTGTTAAGGAAATGATGATTACAATTGATGTGCTATATAATGTTACAAGTAAAAAATCAAATTTGTGATCTACAGAGCAACACGATAATGAATTCGAATTGATCAAAGTGGCATTGATGGATACTAACTATCTTAAATCGAAAACGGATGTAATAATATAAAGTTATACTATGATGCGCGTGATGTTCTACACCAAATACATAAAAATCAAAACGATGAAATTGAATAATTCTAGACAGACGAACGACTTTGTGTCGACACCTTTCTTAAATAGCAAAAGTTAACAAGTCTATTATATGCTCTCTTTTATCTGTTTTTTACCATATTCTTTTGCAATCAAGTATCTTCATCAGTAACACAACTGCTTTTTTCTTGTATATTCCTGGTTGGGATGTACAGAAACTATTTGAAGCATTCAATGAAAATCATAAAAAATTGATAATTATATTTTTTATAAATATTTTCTTTCAAATACTGATCAGAGCATTTTTGTTGTTACGTAAACAATGCGAAAGTTGCTGTTTGTAAGCATTTTCTATTATGTTATGAATAAATATCGAAATTTAAAAAAATGACACGTTCATAAATGGTTCTTTGATATTTGATCATTCAAATAAATACTTTAAAAAAGTTTTGTATTAAAGATCAATTTTAAAAACAGTAAATATTTAAATCAAAGTTTTATTGTCTTTGTAACAAAACAAAAAATACGTTATAAATTTTTACAATCGAAGAACATTTGTCATTTATACATTTTCATTGAGCAATTTGCAAAAATCAAATTTAAAGTTCGTAATCACACGATATCAATGCTGTTTTGAAATAGTCAAATTTTGAGATCTGATTGATCAAATTCCACACTTCAAACATCTGCTTGGTATTTGGGCATTTTTGATTTGCTAACATAAGGAGTGAATTGTTTTTTGTATGGATTTGGAAATTTCGTCTGAACCCGCTTTAAGTGTTTTGAAAGTTTCTACTCTCACAATGCGTTAAAAAAAACAAACTACACATTAAAACGGTCGATCATCTGAAGGACAAGCAGCATGTTTTAACATTTTAGTTGGTCATCAGACAACAAAACAACAATGTTAACATTTCAGTGGGTTATCTGGATCACTGAGGGCACACATATCTACTTGTCGGCTTTGATCGTCTTGTTTACATTCTCTTCGATGTCGTAAGTATTTGAGAACAGTGTCAGCGTGATATGCAGCAAAGTGATTGTTAGCTTCTTCCAGCGTAACATTTTACTCTTGCATACATCACATATATAATTCTTCCTAGAACGTTTTAGTGATATCATTTTAAAAATTATTTAATTGTTTTCGTGTTCTAGGCTATTGTTTAACTTCTTTTGCTCACAATTTGTAATAAAACTATTGCAACATTGAATGATTAAGCTTGCATAATCAATTTCCAATTCGCAACCAGCTGGCCAATTATTGACGCCGTCTGGTTTCACCGATAAATCCAAGACATCTCCGCAATCTATGTCTGGACCTTCATTTTTGTCATTATTTGTGAAACATCGTTCTTCACTGTTGTTGCTTTGGGCAGTAATTGGTGACTCCCTTATTACATTAATAGTGTTGTTGCCAATACTAACATCAGAATTTTCTTTGAACGCTTGTTGAAATTTGACATTAATCGGAATATCCGCATCTAATGGTGGTGGCGATTCAAATCTATGTTTATCTTTCCAGTGCTTATTAAGGCTCTTTCGCCACTTGTAACAATTGCCACACAATGAACAGGCATATCGAATTCCATCATTGCCCATGCCGATTATTCTGTACCTAAATGATTATCGAAATTATATTAAGAAAAATATAACCGGAAAAGCTTCAATTAAATCAAATACAAAATGTTCTAATAAAGTGTCAGCTTAGAATAGTATTATTGCAAAAACAAAAACTATTTATATTATAATTTTAGACATTTCAATACAAGTACTGATTATAGCAGCCCAATTTATTTGTACATTTATTCGCGTTTCACGTAGAACTAAAAACAAATATGAAAATTCTCCATGATCGTTTTGAAATTTAATTCAAGGCATTCTTTGCAGTAACAAACAGCGCTTGCATGAGTTTAGATAAAATCCCAAAAGTTGGAGAAACACTCAATTAACTACAAACTAGAATAACAACTTGTCATCACTTACTTCGCTGGATCGACGCGTGCGTTGTATGTTTGTTTCTGTTGACAATCATCTTCATCGAAGGATTGAATTGGTTGGCAATATAATCGATCCTCAAATATATATGCAAATCGAGAAACTGCTATTCAAATAAAATATAATTTTGCAAACCACTTGATTTTGCGATTGATTTTATCTATTAATTTCGTACGTATTGTGATAAAATTTGTTGAGAGTATTTTAATTTATTGTGCATTGTATAACAAAAATTAAAATTTTCTCATTTTAATTGAGCTATCAAAATATTATTAACATTACAACGTCTTACAATTATTGAAATCATTTTTAACGCTTGAATTACTTTAACAGTATTGTAACAGTTTTAATTTAAAACATTCATACATTACCGAATTTGAAATTGATTAAATTAACGTTTTTATCAAGCATGAATTTGTAATTTCTCTACATCAAGATGCTTAACCTTAGTATATCACAAACATTGTGAACAAATATCAAACAAAAGTATTTTACATAACAATATTTTAGAGCAACAACGCTAATATGTTCTTAATGTACATTGAGACGCCAAGACAGATTTTAAAATTAGTATTATGAACAAACGAAAAATTAAATGCATTCGTTGTACAAACGTTGTTATATAAAGCAAGTTCTAATTAAATGTTATACATTCATTAGCATTTTATGGTACTTCTCCCTCATTACAATTATTTTGTCGATTAAATTGTTTGTGACAAAAATGTGTTTATGTAAAGAACGCATTTATAACAATAAAATTAATCAATTTATAAAGTGTATCGTTCATATTAATAAAAGAGTTTTAAGTGAATTGAAAGTTTATATATGTAGGTACTTTTTAAAACTAGATTTCAAGATGCAAATTTGTCATTTGTTAATATAAAGCTGAATTGTATCTAAAAGAAGTAAGATTTTGTTAAGAGGCATTTTTGACGTTACTGGTTTGTTTTTACTATATACTTCATCGGTTTAAATAGTTATACTTACGTTCAAAAAAGTTTCTTCTCCAGGTACATTAAAAATATTTTGTCGGGATTCTTCTGAATCATAGGTAAAATTATCACAATTATTATCAACATTCTGCACTGAATAAGTGCATTCATTGTCTCGGATAATTCTTCGTGGAATGTACTGTTTACGCCTAGATTAAAAAATAATTACATTTTAATATAAGCGTAATTTTTATAACAATTTTTACGACATAAATAATATTTTTATCGAACAAAAATGTGCAGATGTAGTTTGCACATAAATCGAATACTTAGCTGATGAAATTGCTGGCTCTCCAAAAGTATGAATGATATATAAAATGAATGAAAGGTATATTTCATTACGTAAAATAAATATCTTAATTTGGAATAAAAAATATTGCATTGAAATGTTGATGTTTTGACGAATATGTTCAAGTCTTTAAAACAATCCTCAAAACTTTAAATTTAGCAAAATAATTGTGCAACAAATATATTTACTGTAAATATTCCTCTTTCACGTTTTACCAAATCAAAAGTATTTTGATAATGTTATTTTACTTTATGTTACTTTATTTTACTTAACATTCATATATTACAACTTAGTGATTTATTTATTTCATGTCATTGATGTCTTAATAACAAATGCTAATTGGAAAAACAGCATTTCTGCAATGGTTTTACAGAAACATTAACTCGAATTCTTCAGTGGTATATTCCCAACAAAAATTTTATTTTGTAAAATTCAATTTTTGACGGATATGTCAAAACGGTAGTTAATTTCACAGTACTAATCTATTAGGCAAAAAACTATGCAGCAAATATATATTTTTAATACAAAGCAATGTAATCAGATTTGTTAAATTCAAATTCATAATAACATATATTTTAGTTTCTTTAAGTCTCTTATACGAGTTACAGAAGGTTAAGAAATAAATTTATCTTTAATCAAAAATGATCAGTATCTAATTATTGTAAAACCCTTATTTGAATTATCTCATAATAAAGTGGCTTAAATTAATGTACTAATATTATTGATAATTTTTTAATAGATAACAATATTGTTGGTTAAATTTTTGAATGTAATAAAATAAATCAAAAAGCATATTTTGATTAAATCAGCAAAAATTATTATAACCAAAACAGTGGATTTGTAATTTTCACACTAAACCAATCATGGTGATTGTGTTATAATATAATCTTACTTTATTTTTTAAAATATTAATATTGTTTCATATAATAAAACTAAGTTAAACATTTATAGTATATATTTGATATAAATATATACTATAAATATCAAATTCTCACTGTAAACGTGATTGCAACAGCGCTTGTTATGTGTTAGGTATTGACAAAAATAAACTCAAATTCTTCAGTGGGAGATGTTGAAAAAATCTTTTTTAATAAAATATTTATTTAGTTAAAAGACTACTTAAAGTGTAAAATAAAAATAAAAATCTTCGTTTTCAAAATGCTTAATTAATTATTTCTTTTTCATCAATATGTAAAATATATTGAGCCTAACATTTACGAGGCAGAGTTGGAATCAAAATATTTATTTTATTTCGCATTCTAAAAATGGTATGCCAACGGACCATCTATATTGGATACTGCATGCGTTTCATAAATGTTCAACTGATTGGCAGAATTAATTTATTTAAAATAATTGATAATGATTCATTATTGATAAAGAATTATTGGGCAAGATCAACGAAAAGAGAAATAATTTTTGATATTTCGCTAACTTTTGTTAGCATCTTCAGAAAAAAAGGTAATTTTCTGTGGATGAAAGAGAAGTTAGCGAAATATCATAAAATATCCTTTTTTCGTTGAGCCATATTTGATAATTCTAGATTAATTTTATTAAATTCAAGTATATTTTATTTTATTCAAATATACTTTCTTTCTATATAAAAAAGTATATTTTATTATATCTTTTATTAGTAATCTTTTGTTAGCATATTCAGAAAATTAACAGGTAAATTTCTGAAGAAAAAAACAGAAGTCAGCGAAATTTCATAAAATTTCCTTTTTTTGAGCCAGCTCTTAATTAATTAATTTTTAATTCAAATATATTTTATGCAAATATATACTTCGTGTGAGCGTTTATATTTTAAATCAAAATATATACTTGTTTTTATACATTTTAATCATTTGTATCACATGTCAATGAAGATGATTACATAAGTTAGCGAAATGTCAAAAATTTCCATATTTTGAGCCAGCTTTCGTAATTCTAGATTAATTTTTTAAATTCAAATATATTTTATGCAAGTTTATACTTTGTGTGAGCGTTTTTATTTCCAAATCGAAAAATATACTTGTTTTTATACATTAAAATCATTTGTATTTCATGTCAATTAACAAAAATCATTGATCACATCAAAATATTTTACCTTGACTTTTTTCCTTCCATCAATAAACAACAATTTGCTATGTTCTCGTTTATACTCGACATTAATTTGTATTCTTATCTAGAAATAACATTTTGCAAGAATAGATATCAATTTAACTATTTTACGACTTTAAAATGCATAGGACGCCGTTCATTTGTAAAATGCATTACATAATGAAATAAACAAAATAGGTGTAAAGAGAAAGCAAATATTTGTAATCTTTGATATCATGTTAATAAATCTTCCAGTACAATAATGTAATAAAAACAGTATATGCTTGCTTATCATTCAACATTTGTAGTGTCAATAAAAAATTTTGAATTTAGATAAGTTGCATATAAAATAATATTCGCTAAAATGATATTTAAACCAGTTTAATTTTTTAATTTACGGTGAATTTTAAAAGAGATAGCAACAAGCACATACATGTACAGTTTGTAAATTTACAAATTTTAATCCATCATTTTTAATTCTTAAAATTTAAGCAATAATAAATAGTCACGTCAGTAGAATGACAAAATACACTGTCGCTATATTTGAGTGCAATTTTGTAAATACTTGATACCTACTCATTTGTAACATTTACCTTTCGCTAAACCTGCCACAAACGACGTCTTAATTCTTCATAATAATTACATTTTAACAATTTAATTTAAACAAATGTACATTTTTATATAGTTACTAAAATATCATACTTGGCTCTTTAAAAAAAGTGTCTCAATATAAACATAAAAAGGATTTAAATAGACAAATATAATTGTCTTTATGAAAGTGAGACATAAGTGTTCCCAAGTTTTAGTTGTTTGTTAAATAATTAAAACAAACACTAATGGAAAGCAGTATTAATCTCAGTTACATACGTGAATTTGTTAAGCGCAGAATATTAAGGAAGACTAGAAACGTTTAACTCTCTAGCTATCAGCCAGTGAGCGGTTTTATTTGTTCATCACTTCAACTTATCCAATGCAATGTATGAATTTTTTCGAAACTAGAAAAGTAAGGAACGAATGTGTATAAAGTGATAAAACAATTGAATGTTGCTATGAATGTGTTTACTATCTTACTTTAGGTGATATCACACTTCCTTTTAAATGCATTTAGTTAAAATTGAACAACATCTAACATTGTATTTCCTCAGTATCCTCACTGATTGCAGAATATGTGTTAATGATTTTAAATAAATTAAAGATAACATTTTGTTATATCTTAGAGCCTTATTTGGAAGTAGACCAAATAGCATTCACAGTCAGTAAATAACTATAGCATCATCAAAGAATGCTGTGGGTTAAAGCGTTACGATTAAAATTAGTACGATGAAGCTCAGAAAAACGCTTTCATTTTTTATCAAAACCACCGTAAACACTTGAATCGCTTTTGATAGAATGAGAATACAGACATGTGGGAATATTTACAATTCGTAGCACAATGTCAAAGAAATAGTTAACCTCTTCGTATAATGTCCATAATCAATAGCGTTAGACTCCCTCCTCTTCGTTATCACTACTTTCAGATAGCGCCTGATCATCTAGAATATCTAAATCAACCGATCCACTGACAAGTAGCCGGCCTTTTTCCGGTATTATCTGTTTGTTTATAGTGGGCATGATTATTTGATCTGTTTCACAAAAGTCAGTTAATAATTCTGTTTCATAATTAAAACTTCCGTTCGATTCATGATTATCACTATTTGCGTTCGATAAACTGTCAATTAATTCAGAATCAGATAATTCCACATTTTTGGATTGATGGTTAAAATGGAATACTAGAATATTTCATTTCTCTGCGACGATTTTTAAAATGTCTGAAACATTTATCCTTACAACGGTAATGGTTATATATTGAATGAAATCATACAAGATGTCATTAGGATTTAATGAATTATTGCAATGAACATTGAAATCGCCTGTTATCAACTTCAGGCTATGTGAACAAATGCTTATAAGAGGGTTGCAATATTAGAATTTTCTGATTTATAGTAAATACAAAAAAAACTATACAAGCTTTTCTGAAATATTTATCGTTACAGTAATGGCTTTTCATTGAATGAAACAGTTACTTTTTTATTACTCAAAAGTTAACTACGAGTTAATCATATCATCTTGATAAATTTTGATTTTGAATGTGCAAATCCTTTCACACTTAGCAAGTCAATATAGAAACGCGTAATTTTCATTATTTTAATCATATTCACGATACTTTTAATTTAAAATTAAAATATATTTTCCGTGCTCACAATTAAATACATTTACCTCAAAAAATAATCAATAAATTTATGAAAAGCGCTTGCAGATATACCAGACCAACTTGCAGTCAATTTGAACAGCAATAAAAAGTTTTAATAACATGATTTTTAATAGATTATTGAGGGAGTTAAAACATTAGGAGAAATAAAAAAATAAGAAATTATTGTTCACAAAATTTCGATGATTGCAGTCATCCTTCTCAAGTGTTCTTGTTTATTAATAGACCACATTACAAAACTATTGCAACATTTGAAAATGTTTGAACGATTATTTTCCTTTTTACATTCCTCTCATTGATTAAACATCCGATACAAATTTTACAAGTTCGAGACAGATTTTAGAAAAATCTAAACATTTGACTTATTTTTGACGATTTTAATATTCATTTGTTTTTCTTATTTCTTATTTATTAATTTCTTACTTTATTTCTTTTTCTTATTTTCTCTATTTATAATTCCTCTCGATGTTCAATAATACAATAGTCCTTTTTTGAAAAAAAAAACATCTTTTTAAAAAACATAGCACTTGAAAAAAGAACTACTACAAAAGTCAAAAATGTGTGAACAATTATTTCTTATTTTATATTTCCACTCGATGACTAAATGTCATGTACAAAAAAGAAGACATCGAACGTATCATTGGACAATAAAATTTTTTTTCTCAATGGAGGGATTTTTAAATATAAAGAATGACGAAATATTAAAATACGAATCAAATTTTAATAGTTCAAGTAAATGGAATAAATTGACATACAGATTACAGTCTACATGATGATATAAGCAAAAAGTATAAGCTTTCTGTTGCTTTCAACAACAGAAAAGAGATTAATTAGATTTTTAAATCTGTGAACAATAAAACAATAATATTTGTATAGTAATTGTTAAGATTTTCAATTTTCAGACAAAATCACAACATTTAACTTATTTTTTCTGTTGTACTTTGATATAAAATTATGCATATTACAAAATATTTGAATGTTTTAACCTTTACACGTGTATACGTTAGAACGAATATTATTTATCCTTCAATCTGTTCAAACACTATATTTCTTCTTAATAAATATACAATTACATAATCCAATTAATACACTTGATGATTGAAATATTCATCGTTGCAATATTAAGTATATAAAAGATCATTGGGTATAACACTCACCTTAGTTCTGACTGAAACCGATATACACTTTGTTATAAGTTTATTGTATTCACTCTAATATCTAGTTCTTTTTAGATTTGTAAGAATCAAATATACTTAAGTTGTAAAATACTAGTTACCAGCTATTTATATCTTGTGTTATGATTGCGACTTGTTTCTTTACTATTTATACATTTTGAGTGTGAATTAATCTACATTTTTAAACCAATCAACGTTTAGTATTTCTTAAAAATGCACTATTATGCACATGGCCATTTCCAAATCAAAATCGTTTTCTTAGAAACAAATATGGTCTTTTTTAATTGCATGTTTAACTAACTATGGTCAAAACTCGATGTCGTCAACTATTCATTTTTGAAATATGTAAAGATGAAATTGCATTTGAATCATGACATGGTGTTTAAATATAAAATATAATATTCTTGTTTAAATTTTGACAGTGCAAATCATTTGTTAATACTATAATTGATGTTTTCAACAATGTATTTCTAAATGTATCATTTTAAATACATCGTATTAAATACATCGAAAACAAATTTTATCAAATACGTAATTTGAAAGCAAATTAAAATACTGCTAGCTGTTTCTTTAGTCAATATGATTATTAAAAAATGTTTATCTGAACTTAAGTAAATTTTTATATTTTATTCGTCAAAATATTTTACAGCCAATTTCTCAAGCAAAAAATTAACAGGTAATCTGAATGCGGCATCCTTTCAATTCCAAACCCAACCTTAAATATGAAATCTTTCGAAATTAATGAGTATTTTAATGCTAGTAATCTATAGTTTGCTTCCAAATTTTAGGTTTATATTATTGTCCTGTTATTGTTACAATTAAAATTTTCTGACTATAATACACGTTTTTGATCATATCTATAAGCAAACTGCAAACTGATAGGGAAAGATTGAAAACTTACATATTTTGTACGAAATGAAACAAATAATACTTTTAATCACAATAATATTGAAATTAAAAAACTAATCAAGTTTTTTTTATCATGTCCAACGGGTTGCCTGCAAGATTAGATGTCTAAAAACCGGCGGACCTTTTCGATTCAAAACTACTTAATCTCCATATCGGAAAGATAGGGAAAGATTGAAAACTTACCTTTTTTTTGCGAAATGAAACAAATAATACTTATAAACACAATAATATTTAAATAAAAAATCTAATCAAAGATTTTTCTCAAGTACTACGGGTTTCCTGCGAAATTGAATGTCTAAAAATCAGGGACCGTTTAGATTCAAAACAACCTAATCTCCAAATTGGAAAGATAGGGAAAGATTGAAAACTTACCTATTTTGTGCGAAATGAAACAAATAATACTTATAATCACAAAAATATTAAAATTGAAAAAAAATCAAAGTTTTTTCTCAAGTCCTATGGGTTGGCTGCAAGATTGGATGTCTAAAAATCTGCGGACCGTTTCGATTCAGAACTACCTTATCTCCATATCGGAACAACGCTTGCACGTAAAACTCGCTATTATTTATTTAGTCGTAATTAAATCCCAGCAGCTTTTCAGCAACGAGTTGCTCGACCTATTTAGCAATAGGTGAAGTGCATCGATTTTATAAAATACCACAATCATCAGCTTACTGATGTATTCAATCAATGTATTCCATCAAATACAACAAAGAGGCCATCAAAATGAATATTTATAAAAAGCAATTTACATCATTTATAAATATTTGCAACTTATAATTAACATGCTATTTTAAAATATTCATTGTTATAACGGTAATGGTTTCATATTGAATGGAATCTTACACGATGTCATAAGAGTTTAATGCATTATCGCAACGAAAAATCAAATCGTTTGTAATCAATTTTAAATTTTTGTAAGCATAAGTTTACTGATGTAAAGTTTGTGCTGAAATGTGTGTACTGGTTCAACATATTTGGCTCAACGAATAAATGAGTACATAACATCTGGATATTTGTCGGAAGTTCTAATTCTAAACAGACCATTTCACACGTTTTGATACTTTAAAGCTTTTAACGCCAAACAATAAGTAGTCACAAAAACCAATTAAAAGATACCAATCGTTATTAACATTTCTATTGAACATTTTAATTGATTTTAAAATGCCGTTCTCATAGTTTTCCATGTCGGTAGCATTTCAGTATTTGTTTTCCATTAACCGATTATTGCATAAGCTTTTACTGATAATCAATAAAACTATTGTTGAACAAAAGCGTTAATTATTGTGATTACGCGTCTATAGATTGTGCCTTTCGGAAATGTAATAATGCACACTGTTAAGGAAATGATGATTACAATTGATGTGCTATATAATGTTACAAGTAAAAAATCAAATTTGTGATCTACAGAGCAACACGATAATGAATTCGAATTGATCAAAGTGGCATTGATGGATACTAACTATCTTAAATCGAAAACGGATGTAATAATATAAAGTTATACTATGATGCGCGTGATGTTCTACACCAAATACATAAAAATCAAAACGATGAAATTGAATAATTCTAGACAGACGAACGACTTTGTGTCGACACCTTTCTTAAATAGCAAAAGTTAACAAGTCTATTATATGCTCTCTTTTATCTGTTTTTTACCATATTCTTTTGCAATCAAGTATCTTCATCAGTAACACAACTGCTTTTTTCTTGTATATTCCTGGTTGGGATGTACAGAAACTATTTGAAGCATTCAATGAAAATCATAAAAAATTGATAATTATATTTTTTATAAATATTTTCTTTCAAATACTGATCAGAGCATTTTTGTTGTTACGTAAACAATGCGAAAGTTGCTGTTTGTAAGCATTTTCTATTATGTTATGAATAAATATCGAAATTTAAAAAAATGACACGTTCATAAATGGTTCTTTGATATTTGATCATTCAAATAAATACTTTAAAAAAGTTTTGTATTAAAGATCAATTTTAAAAACAGTAAATATTTAAATCAAAGTTTTATTGTCTTTGTAACAAAACAAAAAATACGTTATAAATTTTTACAATCGAAGAACATTTGTCATTTATACATTTTCATTGAGCAATTTGCAAAAATCAAATTTAAAGTTCGTAATCACACGATATCAATGCTGTTTTGAAATAGTCAAATTTTGAGATCTGATTGATCAAATTCCACACTTCAAACATCTGCTTGGTATTTGGGCATTTTTGATTTGCTAACATAAGGAGTGAATTGTTTTTTGTATGGATTTGGAAATTTCGTCTGAACCCGCTTTAAGTGTTTTGAAAGTTTCTACTCTAACAATGCGTTAAAAAAAACAAACTACACATTAAAACGGTCGATCATCTGAAGGACAAGCAGCATGTTTTAACATTTTAGTTGGTCATCAGACAACAAAACAACAATGTTAAAATTTCTAAACATTTGACTTATTTTTGACGATTTTAATATTCATTTGTTTTTCTTATTTCTTATTTATTAATTTCTTACTTTATTTTATTTTCTTATTTTCTCTATTTATAATTCCTCTCGATGTTCAATAATACTATAGTCCTTTTTTGAAAAAAAACATCTTTTTAAAAAACATAGCACTTGAAAAAAGAACTACTACAAAAGTCAAAAATGTGTGAACAATTATTTCTTATTTTATATTTCCACTCGATGACTTAATGTCATGTACAAAAAAGAAGACATCGAACGTATCATTGGACAATAAAATTTTTTTCTCAATGGAGGGATTTTTAAATATAAAGAATGACGAAATATTAAAATACGAATCAAATTTTAATAGTTCAAGTAAATGGAATAAATTGACATACAGATTACAGTCTACATGATGATATAAGCAAAAAGTATAAGCTTTCTGTTGCTTTCAACAACAGAAAAGAGATTAATTAGATTTTTAAATCTGTGAACAATAAAACAATAATATTTGTATAGTAATTGTTAAGATTTTCAATTTTCAGACAAAATCACAACATTTAACTTATTTTTAACTATATTTCCACTCGATGACTTAATTTCGAATTAGACATTCAATTTCGCAGGCAACCCGTAGGACTTGAGAAAAAATCTTTGATTAGTTTTTTTATTTAAATATTATTGTGTTTATAAGTATTATTTGTTTCATTTCGCAAAAAATAGGTAGGTTTTCAATCTTTCCCTATCTTTCGGATATGGAGATTAGGTAGTTTTGAATCGAAAATGTCCGCCGGTTTTTAGACATCCAATCTCGCAGCCAACCCATAGGACTTGAGAAAAAATCTCTGATTTTCTTTTAATTTTAATATTATTGTGATTGTAAGTATTATTTTTTTCATTTCGCACAAAATAGGAGTGTTTTCAATCTTTCCCTATCTTTCCAATTTGGAGATTAGGTTGTTTTGAATCGAAACGGTCCCCCGATTTTTAGACATTCAATTTCGCAGGCAACCCGTAGGACTTGAGAAAAAATCTTTGATTAGTTTTTATTATTTAAATATTATTGTGTTTATAAGTATTATTTGTTTCATTTCGCAAAAAAATAGGTAAGTTTTCAATCTTTCCCTATCTTTCCGATATGGAGATTAAGTAGTTTTGAATCGAAAAGGTCCGCCGGTTTTTAGACATCTAATCTTGCAGGCAACCCGTTGGACTTGATAAAAAAACCTTGATTAGTTTTTTTAATTTCAATATTATTGTGATTAAAAGCATTATTTGTTTCATTTCGTACAAAATATGTAAGTTTTCAATCTTTCCCTATCAACGCTGATTTAATTTGAAATCAGTAATGATTTCAATTTGCAAAATATAAGACGAAATTCTTTCATTGAATCTAAATGTTAATAAATCAAACAAGTCTAGTAAACTTTAGTCAACGTAAAAAGAACCGAAACGTCAAACGTAGGTATTGGATCAGTAACTGAAGAGGTTCATTAATTATGAAATGTAGCGTTCTGTTGTTGGCGTATAGATTGGATTAAAGTCGTGTGCAGAAGAAGTCATCAAAATTATTTGTTTTATTTTGTAACTTGTCTATTTTCAGTGTTTAATTTTTTGTTTTAACAAAAAGGAGCACATCTGGTTGTTTTATCTACTACGCTGTGGTATGCATGATTCTATAATAGAATTTTGATCACTTTGATTTGCTGCGTCATGATTTATACTTTGATTTCGTATTGAATTTTTAATAATTTTGTCCTGAGGATAATAGCAGTTAGCATTAGAAAATTTGAACTTTTATAAAAATAATTGCACTCTCTCCACTAATGAGTGAACAATTTTTACATTCTAAGTTCTCAAGTTCTCAATTTTTATATTTTTAGTTCTCAAGTTGGAATATAGAAAATAAAATTGGATATCCATATTCGTTGTGATATTAATGAAAACGAATTAGCTGCTTTCTTTACTTTTACCCAAATTTATTTATTAAAATTAGTGATTCTTAGTTGATATGACTAGGCAGTAAATGCTACAATTGAAATATTAATAACTTGCGAGATACCCAGTAAGGGTGAGCTCTTATCATTGTTGTGGAAGCAAGCTGAAGAAAACAAAACACTCATGCAGACTATGAAGACGTTGTTAGAAGATAGACAAGGAAACTGAAAAAGCCAACCGGTATTATTTCGAAAATTTTTTGAAGATGAAGAACCATGGTCCGGATATTATGGCCAATTTATGCATCACGTGCACGCTATGAAATATATGGACGATAAAGATCGGAAAGAGATTCTACTAGCATCTATTGGACCACAAGCATATGGGCTGCTCAAGAAATTAATACCTACGATTGCTGAAGAAAACACAACTTACACTCGCATTGTTGAAACGCTAGACCGTCATTACCGGAAGACAGTTTATATTGTAGCAGCGCGATACGAATTAGCAACGATCGATATGAAGCCGGGGCAGAATTATGCACAGTGGATCGCAGAAGCCAAAGGTCTAGCTAACAAATGCCGCTTCTTCTCTCCTACTATAGAAAACGAGGCCCAAGCGGTAGACGAGCGGTTAAGAGACTTGATTATCGCACGCACACCTCACGAAGAAGTCAGAAGGTCAGCACTTCGTCTCCCAAATCCGACGTTGGACGAGGTCATTAATATAGCCACTACATTTGAGATGACTCGAGCCACTACAATGTTGTTCCAACGAAACGATAGTGCGCAACACAAATCATTCGAGAATGACGTGCATCAAATGACAAAGATCCACAAAGAACCAAATGCAATCGTTGTGGGTTGGTGCATCTACCGAATGCGAAATGTGTGGCAAGAGATGGTAAATGTTACAAATTTAACCGAAAAGGGCATTACGCACGATGTTGCCGATCTCGTAATAGTACTCGAGTCGTACACGACCTTATAGAAGACGATTTTCAAGAGGACGACAAACTGGGAATTGCTCAATTGAGGATACATCATCAGGAAATTAATGAAATAAATAGAGGAGAAGACTACCCTCAAATTATAGTAAAGTTGAATGGCCTAGAAGTAGCCATGGAATATGGCACGGGAGCAGCAGTATCAACGGTACCAAGTTCAGTTTTGAACCAGTTGAAATGTCCTAGTCTGATTTCAGCAAGGTGGCTAAGAAGCTACACTGGCGACAAAATACGCACATTAGGAAGATGCCAGGTATCGGTAGAGTTAAATAATAAGACAGCAAATTTGGAGGTAAAAGTCATTAACACCGACAATCATGCGTTGTTCGGTCGACCCCTGGATCAAAGCATTTAATTTGGAATGGCCAAGTGTAGTTCATATTAAACAGATTCAAGAAGATCTAAGCCAGCAAGCAATCCGAGAAATTTTACAACCATTCGCGCATCTGTTTGAAACCCGCGTTGGAGCTATCAAAGGTTTCAAGGCAAAGATTGTAATCAGCAGACAGGCATCGCCACGCATAGTGCCCAACAGAAGAATTCTCATATCGCTTAAAGATAAGACGATCGCCGAAATTGAACGGTTGTGCAAAGAGGAAATTTTGGAGCCAGTGCATGCCGATCGCGACAACATTGAATGGTCTACGCCGCTTGTTATAGTTCGTAAGAAAGATGGCAACATACGGATTTGTACGGATTTTCGAGTAACTATTAACCCATTCCTGTCGATTGAGTCGTATGAAATGCCAACCTTTGACTCAATAATGCTGACCATTGCAGTATTTCACTGGTACTCGAAAATCGACCTCAGAGATGCATATTTGCAAATGGAGGTGTCGGAAGAATGTAGGCATTTACTCACGGTATCAACACCATTAGGTTTCTATCGGTATCAACGGTTGCCATTCGGATTGTCGATTAGTCCAGCTATTTTTCAAAGATATATGTCCAATTTGATGATGGGAATTAATGGAGTGGCCACGTACTTAGACGATATTTTGATCGGAACGCATACAAAGGAGGAACATATGTTGCAATTACATAGAGTGATGAAGACGAATATTCACATTAGGTCTGACAAGTGCGTTTTTTATAAGGAGAAGATTGACTTCCTTGGCCACCAGTTAGAGCAAAATCAGATATTACCATCACCGTCAAAGATAACGGCAATTCAAAATATGGAACGCCCGCAGAATAAAACACAATTAAGATCCTTCTTAGGCGCAGTTTCCTTTCTGGACAGATTTTTACCACGACTGAGATGGAGTTGCATAGACTTATATAATCTTACGGGCAAGAACACACGATGGCGGTGGGATACTAGTCATGAAGAAAGCTGGGATTTAATAAAGAAAACATTATCGGACGCAAAATACAACAACAATGCCTACACATTTGAAGGCGTATCAGAGTCATGCGCAAGATCTATCCATAGAATCAGGGGCGGTAATGTGTTTGGGAAGGATTGTAATTCCTTCAGAACTTCGGAAGAAGACATTAGATCATATTCATCTAGGACACCCTGGAATTGTGGCAATGAAAAGTTTAGCGAGAACATATGTATGGTGGCCTAAATTGTCAGAAGAGGTCGAAAAATACGTGCTCCATTGCCCTGAATGCCAGAAATCTAGAAATACTCCACCGGACTACCCACTACAGAATTGGCCAATTACTAGTAGTCCGTGGGAAAGAGTGCATGTCGATTTTGCTGGTCCGGTCAAGGAACAATATTATCTGTTGATGCAGTGTGCGGCAAGTAAATGGCCCGAAGTATTACCTATAGCGTCACTGCATGCGCACACGGTAATTTCAAAAATGAGAGAAGTATTTGCACGATTGGGAGTTCCCGCTGAACTCGTCTCCGACAACGGTCCTCCGTTTACATCAGCGTTGTTTACAACATTCTTGAAAAATAACAACATTCGCCACCGGCTGACCACGCCATATCACCCAAAATCAAATGGATTGATAGAAAGGTTGGTGCAGACAGTCAAACAGCGTGCTTTACTTACGATGCGAAAGAGCCGCTGTTAATAAAAGATTGCAGCAATTTCTCATGAGCTATAGAAATTCCATTCATTGTTCAACAAAGGAAACACCTGCAAGATTAATGATAGGAAGGAATTTGTCTACGCTGTGGGATCATATTCAACCAGCGAGAGTAACTGCAATGGAAAGTCAGAATCGACAAAAGAAATATTACGACCGACGTTGTAAAGCACGTGCTTTCCAGGTGGGAGATGAATTTTGATACAGACCGAATAATAAAATAAAATGGAAATCAGGGATAATAGTCGAACGAACTTCGGAGACCACGTAGTGTGTAGAATGCCATGGTAGATATATTCGCGGGCACATCGATCAATTGCGACGAAGATATAGGGAAACCGAGAGACAAGTAGTTAGTGGGTTTGATTGGCCAGCTATAGAGACATCAGATACCACATATGAAAAGAACGATAAAGAAAGAAACGCTGACGATGCAACGAGGAACGATCTAGAACAACCCGCGGAGAATTTGGCCAGCACTGAGAAAATAGTTACAGAAACACTAGGCAGCAATACCGATGCGAATCTGCAGCAAGAGAATGGACCACATAATGATTCGAATCAAGCTATGACCGTATTGAGACAAAGCGAAAGAAAACGCACACGACCAGAAAGATTTGGAGCAAGTTGGCCGTGGTGAAGAGGAGATGTAATGTATGAACGAATACAAATAACACAAAGCAACGTTTCGCCATGCAGATGCAACTTATTGATGTTCCGCTTCTTTGTTACACGACCACTGTCGTATGCTGATCGGCGGTGATTGTAGTATTACTTAATCATTACAGAATTGCTTATAAAACACTACTTGTTGCTTTCAAAACAGTTTTTCGTGTTTTGTGCTGTTGACTAAAAAGCTTCCATTTGTATTTCATTTTAAATGATCAATGAAAACGTTACACGTATTTGATAAAATTTGTTTTCGATGTATTTAATACGATGTATTTAAAATGATACATTTAGAAATACATTGTTGAAAACATCAATTATAGTATTAACAAATGATTTGCACTGTCAAAATTTAAATATGAATAATATATTTTATATTTAAACACCATGTCATGATTCAAATGCAATTTCATCTTTACATATTTCAAAAATGAATAGTTGACGACATCGAGTTTTGACCATAGTTAGTTAAACATGCAATTAAAAAAGACCATATTTGTTTCTAAGAAAACGATTTTGATTTGGAAATGGCCATGTGCATAAAAAAATACTAAACGTTGATTGGTTTAAAAATGTAGATTAATTCACACTCAAAATGTATAAATAGTAAAGAAACAAGTCGCAATCATAACACAAGATATAAATAGCTGGTAACTAGTATTTTACAACTTAAGTATATTTGATTCTTACAAATCTAAAAAGAACTAGATATTAGAGTGAATACAATAAACTTATAACAAAGTGTATATCGGTTTCAGTCAGAACTAAGGTGAGTGTTATACCCAATGATCTTTTATATACTTAATATTGCAACGATGAATATTTCAATCATCAAGTGTATTAATTGGATTATGTAATTGTATATTTATTAAGAAGAAATATAGTGTTTGAACAGATTGAAGGATAAATAATATTCGTTCTAACGTATACACGTGTAAAGGTTAAAACATTCAAATATTTTGTAATATGCATAATTTTATATCAAAGTACAACAGAAAAAATAAGTTAAATGTTGTGATTTTGTCTGAAAATTGAAAATCTTAACAATTACTATACAAATATTATTGTTTTATTGTTCACAGATTTAAAAATCTAATTAATCTCTTTTCTGTTGTTGAAAGCAACAGAAAGCTTATACTTTTTGCTTATATCATTATGTAGACTGTAATCTGTATGTCAATTTATTCCATTTACTTGAACTATTAAAATTTGATTCGTATTTTAATATTTCGTCATTCTTTATATTTAAAAATCCCTCCATTGAGAAAAAAATTTTATTGTCCAATGATACGTTCGATGTCTTCTTTTTTGTACATGACATTAAGTCATCGAGTGGAAATATAAAATAAGAAATAATTGTTCACACATTTTTGACTTTTGTAGTAGTTCTTTTTTTTCAAGTGCTATGTTTTTTAAAAAGATGTTATTTTTTCAAAAAAGGACTATTGTATTATTGAACATCGAGAGGAATTATAAATAGAGAAAATAAGAAAAAGAAATAAAGTAAGAAATTAATAAATAAGAAATAAGAAAAACAAATGAATATTAAAATCGTCAAAAATAAGTCAAATGTTTAGATTTTTCTAAAATCTGTCTCGAACTTGTAAAATTAGTATCGGATGTTCAATCAATGAGAGGAATGTAAAAAGGAAAATCATCGTTCAAACATTTTCAAATGTTGCAATAGTTTTGTAATGTGGTCTATTAATAAACAAAAACACTTGAGAAGGATGACTGCAATCATCGAAATTTTGTGAACAATAATTTCTTATTTTTTTATTTCTCCTGATGTTTTAACTCCCTCGATAATCTATTAAAAATCATGTTATTAAAACTATTTATTGCTGTTCAAATTGACTGCAAGTTGGTCTGGTATATCTGCAAGCGCTTTTCATAAATTTATTGATTATTTTTTGAGGTAAATGTATTTAATTGTGAGCACGGAAAATATATTTTAATTTTAAATTAAAAGTATCGTGAATATGATTAAAATAATGAAAATTACGCGTTTCTATATTGACTTGCTAAGTTTGAAAGGATTTGCACATTCAAAATCAAAATTTATCAAGATGATATGATTAACTCGTAGTCAACTTTTGAGTAGTAAAAAAGTAACTGTTTCATTCAATGAAAAGCCATTACTGTAACGATAAATATTTCAGAAAAGCTTGTAAAGTTTTTTTGTATTTACTATAAATCAGAAAATTCTAATATTGCAACCCTCTTATAAGCATTTGTTCACATAGCCTGAAGTTGATAACATGCGATTTCAATGTTCATTGCAGTAATTTATTAAATCCTAATGACATCTTGTATGCTTCCATTCAATATATAACCATTACCGTTGTAAGGATAAATGTTTCAGACATTTTAAAAATCGTCGCAAGAATTGAAATATTCTATTGTTCGATTTTAATCCAAAAAATGTGGGATCCTTGCAAAAATCTACGATTTCTGATGTATTGTTTAACAACTCTTTCATATTAAACTTAGAAAACACTCTGCTTATTGGCCCAAAACTTTTCTTGGCCAAAGTAGTTATACGAATTGTAAATATTCCCAAATGTCTGTATTCTCATTATATCAAAAGCGTTTTAAGTTCCCGCATTGATAAAGAAGTTGCGTCCAAAATCCGGAATAATTAAAAAGACGAAATTCAAGATTTTTAAACAGACGCAATATCTTGTTTACTAACTATGATACCTTCAGCATGTTAAAAATGTCATTACAAGTCATACATTCATACTAGTTTCTCCAAAAAGTTTAGAGGACATTTAAAATCCGTATCAGATTTATTTTTTGTTAACGTCGAATTAACAGTTTAACATTTTGAATTTTTAGAAATTTCTCCAATAAAATTATAAATAACAAACTGATTTTGACATTTTTGTCCCGTTTTTTCTTATAAAAATTTACAAAAATTATGTATTATTGAATACTAGCATAGAAAAACACATTTTGCACTTGTAGAACTCATTTTGCATTTTAAACTTGTAGCACTGCGATATTTCGATATCAGATTTAAAATGGTAATATTACACTCTATGGAAATATCATAAAGATATTAAAAAGATGTGTTTACGGTGATTTTGAAAAAAATGAAAGCGTTTTTTTTTCTGAGCTTCAGCGTACTAATTTTAATCGAAGCGTTTTAACCCGCAGCATTCTTTGATGATGCTATAGTTATTTACTGACTGTGAATGCTATTTGGTCTACTTTCAAATATAAGCTCTCAGATATAACAAAATGTTATCTTCAATGTAATTAAAATCATTAACACATATTCTGCAATCAGTGAGGATACTGAGAAAATACAATGTTAGATGTTGCTCAATTTTAACTAAAGGCATTTAAAAGGAAGTGTGATATCACCTAAAGCAAGATAGAAAACACATTCATAGCAACATTCAATTGTTCTGGCATTTATACACATTCGTTCCTTACTGTTCTAGTTTCAAAAAAATTAATTCATTGCATTGGATAAGTTGAAGTGATGAACAAATAAAACCGCTCACTGCCTGATAGCTAGAGAGTTAAACGTTTCTAGTATTCCTTAATATTCTGCGCTTACAAATTCACGTACGTAACTGAGATTAATACTGCTTTTCCTTTTGTATTTATATTTAAATTATTTAACAAACAACTAAAACTTGGGAACACTTATGTCTCACTTTCATTAAGACAATTATGTTTGGCTATAAACAACCTTTTTACGTTTTCATTGAGACACGTATTTTAGAGAGCCAAGTAGGATGTTTTAGTAAACTTAAATATATAAAAATGTACATTTGTTTAAATTAAATTGTTAAAATGTAATTATTATGAAGAATTAAGACGTCGTTTGTGGCAGGTTTAGCGAAAGGTAAATGTTACAAATGAGTAGGTATCAAGTATTTACAAAATTGCACTCAAATATAGCGACAGTGTATTTTGTCATTCTACTGACGTGACTATTTATTATTGCTTAAATTTTAAGAATTAAAAATGATGGATTAAAATTTGTAAATTTACAAACTGTACATGTATGTGCTTGTTGCTATCTCTTTTAAAATTCACCGTAAATTAAAAAATTAAACTGGTTTAAATATCATTTTAGCGAATATTATTTTATATGCAACTTATCTAAATTCAAAATTTTTTATTGACACTACAAATGTTGAATGATAAGCAAGCATATACTGTTTTTATTACATTATTGTACTGGAAGATTTATTAACATGATATTAAATATTACAAATATTTCCTTTCTCTTTACACCTATTTTGTTTATTTCATTATGTAATGCATTTTACAAATGAGCGGCGTCCTATGCATTTTAAAGTCGTAAAATAATTAAATTGATATCTATTCTTGCAAAATGTTATTTCTAGATAAGAATACAAATTAATGTCGAGTATAAACGAGAACATAGCAAATTGTTGTTTATTGATGGAAGGAAAAAAGTCAAGGTAAAATATTTTGATGTGATCAATGATTTTTGTTAATTGACATGAAATACAAATGATTTTAATGTATAAAAACAAGTATATTTTTTGATTTGGAAATAAAAACGCTCACACAAAGTATAAACTTGCATAAAATATATTTGAATTTAAAAAATTAATCTAGAATTACGAAAGCTGGCTCAAAATATGGAAATTTTTGACATTTCGCTAACTTATGTAATCATCTTCATTGACATGTGATACAAATGATTAAAATGTATAAAAACAAGTATATATTTTGATTTAAAATATAAACGCTCACACGAAGTATATATTTGCATAAAATATATTTGAATTAAAAATTAATTAATTAAGAGCTGGCTCAAAAAAAGGAAATTTTATGAAATTTCGCTGACTTCTGTTTTTTTCTTCAGAAATTTACCTGTTAATTTTCTGAATATGCTAACAAAAGATTACTAATAAAAGATATAATAAAATATACTTTATTATATAGAAAGAAAGTATATTTGAATAAAATAAAATATATTTAAATTTAATAAAATTTATTTGAATTTAATAAAATTTATTTGAATTTAATAAAATTAATCTAGAATTATCAAATATGGCTCAAAGAAAAAAGGATATTTTATGATATTTCGCTAACTTCTCTTTCATCCACAGAAAATTACCTTTTTTTCTGAAGATGCTAACAAAAGTTAGCGAAATATCAAAAATTATTTCTCTTTTCGTTGATCTTGCCCGATAATTTTTTATCAATAATGAATCAATATCAATTATTTTAACTAAATTAATTCTGCCAATCAGTTGAACATTTATGAAACGCATGCAGTATCCAATATAGATGGTCCGTTGGCATACCATTTTTAGAATGCGAAATAAAATAAATATTTTGATTCCAACTCTGCCTCGTAAATGTTAGGCTCAATATATTTTACATATTGATGAAAAAGAAATAATTAATTAAGCATTTTGAAAACGAAGATTTTTATTTTTATTTTACACTTTAAGTAGTCTTTTAACTAAATAAATATTTTATTAAAAAAGATTTTTTCAACATCTCCCACTGAAGAATTTGAGTTTATTTTTGTCAATACCTAACACAAAACAAGCGCTGTTGCAATCACGTTTACAGTGAGAATTTGATATTTATAGTATATATTTATATCAAATATATACTATAAATGTTTAACTTAGTTTTATTATATGAAACAATATTAATATTTAAAAAAATAAAGTAAGATTATGTTATAACACAATCACCATGATTGGTTTAGTGTGAAAATTACAAATCCACTGTTTTGGTTATAATAATTTTTGCTGATTTAATCAAAATATGCTTTTTGATTTATTTTATTACATTCAAAAATTTAACCAACAATATTGTTATCTATTAAAAAATTATCAATAATATTAGTACATTAATTTAAGCCACTTTATTATGAGATAATTCAAATAAGGGTTTTATAATAATTAGATACTGATCATGTTTGATTAAAGATAAATTTATTTCTTAACCTTCTGTAACTCGTATAAGAGACTTAAAGAAACTAAAATATATGTTATTATGAATTTGAATTTAACAAATCTGATTACATTGCTTTGTATTAAAAATATATATTTGCTGCATAGTTTAATGCCTAATAGATTAGTAGTGTGAAATTAAATACCGTTTTGACATATCCGTCAAAAATTGAATTTTACAAAATAAAATTTTTGTTGGGAATATACCACGGAAGAATTCGAGTTTATGTTTCTATAAAACCATTGCAGAAATGTTGTTTTTCCAATTAGCATTTGTTATTAAGACATCAATGACATGAAATAAATAAATCACTATGTTGTAATATATGAATGTTAAGTAAAATATAGTAACATAAAGTAAAATAACATTATCAAAATACTTTTGATTTGGTAAAACGTGAAAGAGGAATATTTACAGTAAATATATTTGTTGCGCAATTATTTTGCTAAATTTTAAGTTTTGTGGATTGTTTTAAAGACTTGAACATATTCGTCAAAACATCGACATTTCAATGCAATATTTTTTATTCCAAATTAAGATATTTATTTTACGTAATGAAATATACCTTTCATTCATTTTATATATCATTCATACTTTTGGAGCCAGCAATTTCATCAGCTAAGTATTCGGTTTATGTGCAAATTGCATATGCACATTTTTGTTCGATAAAAATATTATTTATGTCGTAAAAATTGTTATAAAAATTACGCTTATATTAAAATGTAATTATTTTTTAATCTAGGCGTAAACAGTACATTCCACGAAGAATTATCCGAGACAATGAATGCACTTATTCAGTGCAGAATGTTGATAATAATTGTGATAATTTTACCTATGATCCAGAAGAATCCCGACAAAATATTTTTAATGTACCTGGAGAAGAAACTTTTTTAAATGTAAGTATAACTATTTAAACCGAAGAAGTATATAGTAAAAACAAACTAGTAACGTTAAAAATGCCTCTTAACAAAATCTTACTTCTTTTAGATACAATTCAGCTTTATATTAACAAATGACAAATTTGCATCTTGAAATCTAGTTTTAAAAAGTACCTACATATATAAACTTTCAATTCACTTAAAATTCTTTTATTAATATGAACGATACACTTTATAAATTGATTAATTTTATTGTTATAAATGCGTTCTTTACATAAAAACATTTTTGTCACAAACAATTTAATCGACAAAATAATTGTAATGAGGGAGAAGTACAATAAAATGCTAATGAAGGTATAACATTTAATTAGAACTTGCTATAGATAAAAACGTTTGTAGAACGAATGCATTAAATTTATCTTTTGTTCATAATACTAATTTTAAAATCTGTCTTGGCGTCTCAATGTACATTAAGAACATATTAGCGTTGCTGCTCTAAAATATTTTTATGTAAAATACTTTTGTTTGATATTTATTCACAATGCTTGTTATATACTAAGGTTGAGCATCTTGATGTAGAGAAATTACAAATTCATGCTTAATAAAAACGATAATTTAATCAATTTCAAATTCGGTAATGTATGAATGTTTTAAATTTAAACTCTTACAATACTGTAAAAGTAATTCAAGCGTTAAAGATGATTTCAATAATTGTAAGACGTTATAATGTTAATAATATTTTGATAGCTCAATTAAAACGAGAAAATTTAAATTTTTGTTATACAATGCACAATAAATTAAAATACTCTCAACAAATTTTATCACAATACGTACGAAATTAATAGATAAAATCAATCGCAAAATCAAGTGGTTTGCAAAATTATATTTTATTTGAATAGCAGTTTCTCGATTTGCATATATATTTAAGGATCGATTATATTGCCAACCAATTCAATCCTTCGATGAACATGATTGTCAACAGAAACAAACATACAACGCACGCGTCGATCCAGCGAAGTAAGTGATGACAAGTTGTTATTCTAGTTTGTAGTTAATTGAGTGTTTCTCCAACTTTTGGGATTTTATCTAAACTCATGCAAGCGCTGTTTGTTACTGCAAAGAATGCCTTGAATTAGATTTCAAAACGATCATGGAGAATTTTCATATTTATTTTTAGTTCTACGTGAAACGCAAATAAATGTACAAATAAATTGGGCTGCTACAATCAGTACTTGTATTGAAATGTCTAAAATTATAATATAAATAGTTTTTGTTTTTGCAATAATACTATTCTAAGCTGACACTTTATTAGAACATTTTGTATTTGATTAAATTAAAGCTTTTCCGGTTATATTTTTCTTAATATAATTTCGATAATCATTTAGGTACAGAATAATCGGCATGGGCAATGATGGAATTCGATATGCCTGTTCATTGTGTGGCAATTGTTACAAGTGGCGAAAGAGCCTTAATAAGCACTGGAAAGAGAAACATAGATTTGAATCGCCACCACCATTAGATGCGGATATTCCGATTAATGTCAAATTTCAACAAGCGTTCAAAGAAAATTCTGATATTAGTATTGGCAACAACACTATTAATGTAAAAAGGGAGTCACCAATTACTGCCCAAAGCAACAACAGTGAAGAACGATGTTTCACAAATAATGACAAAAATGACGATCCAGACATAAATTGCGGAGATGTCTTGGATTTATCGGTGAAAACAGAAGGCGTCAATAATTGGCCAACTGGTTGCGAATTGGAAATTGATTATTCAAGCTTAATTATTCAATGTTGCAATAGTTTTATTACAAATTGTGAGCAAAAGAAGTTAAGCAATAGCCAGGAACACGAAAACAATAAAAGAAATTTAAAAATGATATCACTAAAACGTTCTAGGAAGAATTATATATGTGATGTATGCAAGAGTGAAAATGTTACGCTGGAAGAAGCTAACAATCACTTTGCTGCATATCACGCTGACACTGTTCTCAAAGACTTACGACGTCGTAAAGAATGTAAACAAGACGAGCAAAGCCGACAAGTAGATATGGGTACCCTCAGTGATCCAGATAACGCACTGAAATGTGTACATTGTTGTTTCGTTGGAAGATGGCCAACTGAACTGTTGAAACATTCTGCTTGCCATTCAGATGAACGACCGTTTAAATGTGTAGTTTGTTCTTTAACGTATAAATGGGAGTGGGACCTTTCAAAACACTTTAAACGGGTTCATACTCGATTTCCAAATCCATACAATAAACAATCCACTCCATCTGTTAGAAAATCGAAAAAGCGCAAATGCTAAGCAGATGCTTGAAGTGTGGAATTTGATCAATCAGATCCTTAAATATAACCGTTTCAAGACAGCATTGCTATTGCGTGATTACGAACCTTAAATTTGATTTGTGCAAATTGCTCAATGGAAATGTATAAATGACAAATGTTCTTCGATTGTAAAAATTTATAACGTATTTTTTTGTTTTGTTTTTTACAAAGACAATAAAACTTTGTTGTAAATATTTACTGTTTTTAAAATTGATCTTTAATACAAAACTTTTTTAAAGTTTTTTTTTGAATAATCAAATATCAAAGATTCGTTTATAAACGTGTCATTTTTTTAAATTTTGAAATTTATTCATAACATAATAGAAAATGCTTACAAACAGCAACTTTCGCATTGCTTTAAATGGTTTTCGTAACAACAATAATGCTCTGATCAGTATTTGAAAGAAAATATTTATAAAAAATATAATTATCAATTTTTTATGATTTTCATTGAATGCTTCAAATAGTTTCTGTACATCCCAACCAGGAATATACAAGAAGAAAGCAGTTGTGTTACTGATGAAGATATTTGATTACAAAAGAATATCAATTATTGTGAAATTAATTCAAAGTGATGTATGTTGCAAGATAAACATTTACCAAACGCAATAGCTGTTGATTTCTCTGATACATTTTCTAGATTGTTCTTAGGCTGTAATTTGAAAATTAAACAAACAGTTTAATTTTATTTACAATTTGCAAATATGAATTTACTCAACTGATACCATTCCGCGTAAATTTCTTGTAATACATATAAGCCCGACGCAAAAGAATGACGACTGCCGTTTCGTCATCACAATGACTCATCAGTGACAGATCCCTCCCACTAGTGGATGCAAAGGAGGACTAGCAGACGGCAAGTCCTCCTTTGCATCCACTAGAAATTTTAACATCATCCACTCTAGATGATGCAAAGGAGGACTACATCTTCAGTACTACATCTTCACTTTTTGGTGAAGATGTAGTACTGATTTAGTACTCTATGATGTTACTAGAAAATTTTCTAGTACATCATTCACATTGATTCATTCATTGATTGCGTCTGCCAGTTTTCCTCTGCATCCAGTAGTGGGAGGGATCTGGCACTGATGAGTCATTGTGATGACGAAACGGCATTCGTTATTCTTTCGCGTCTGGCTTACATGTTTTACAAGAAATTCAGGCGGAATGGTATCACTCTCCTTAAATTCATGATAAAAGTTAGCCAATATTAAAGAGACCTGCGCTGGTATTTGCCAGTGCTTTTGCTAATGATCCTTTTTGGTGAAGATGTAGTGCTGATTTAGTACTCTATGATGTTACTAGAAATTTTCTAGTACATCATTAACATGAATCATTCGTTGATTGTCGTCTGCTAGTCCTCCTCTGCATCCACTATTAATTCATAACGTTTGTTTGGTCTTGTATTTCTTACAAAAACAATGCAACTTTATTTTAAATATTTAATGCTTTTTAAATTGATCTTCAATACAAAACGTATTTTAAAGTTTTTTATTTGAATAATCAAATATAAAAATAATCGTTTATGAACGATTATTTATTTTAAAAACTATTTATTTTAATTGTGATATTAATTCATAACACAATTAAAATTATTGGCTACTTTAGCATTTGGTGTTTTACCAAATGAATAAATAGATATTAATATATATTAATATATTAATATTTATATGAATAAATATTCACTTTAATAATTAAAGTAAATTTTAATGCGAAAACGTTTTATTATTTTTTAAATTAAAACTTTGTTTCTCAATTGTACCGTCATCGAGATTTCATACGGATAGGCTGGATGTACATGAATACGCCAAATTATATATACGAGAAGGTGTCCTTGCTGAACGCCCTCCTTCAATTAGATTTAATTTAACTTCTGTTAATGGTTTTCCATTAACCGAAGACTTGGTTGATCGTAGCATGAACGCACAAACATAATTATGTCGTAGAATATACTGATGTGTACAGTTTAAAATTGCACCTCTTATAATTGTATTATAAGCATCTTCAAAATCTCGTTTAACATGTCCATGATTATAGGACAATCCATCTTCGAGGAAACGTCGCATGAGTGGCCTCTTCCAGGCTGCTAGAAACATCAATACATAGCTGATAGAGCAAAAAATGCTCAGTCAGAGATTCGGTAATAGACAAGCACACTATTTTCAAAAATAACAGTCTTAAAACGCATCCGATTACAATTGATCTGATTCTGCCTGTCTTCTTACGTAACAGATGAGACTTGCTCCGCAGATTTACTTACTCGCGTCGTGTGGAAATTGGTGATCATAGTAATGTTGCATTTTCATGATCAATAACAATTCATTCGTGCAGCTTGTCTGACAAGGCGTCTTTTGTACTTTGGTTTTTGCTATTATCTCGTATTTCGATGGGTTGAGCACCAACTCAAGATTTCCCCCAGGAACTGTATAAGGCGAATATCGGCCAGAATATCTTCTATTGGCCATCCCAATGTCAATCATACATATACCATACCCAAAAAGAAGGTTTTTCCCGCCTAGTGATTTCATTAATTATGAGCGAAAACAGAAAGGCGTCCATCGAATATCCCTGTTGAAACTATCCAGTGAGTCTATGGTGCGGTCTCCGTTGAAAAGGCATGATGGGCTACTGTAGCACGTATTGATGAAACCAGATATGCTTGGAAGCTTGTCTTGAACGCATCACAATATTTTAGCTCTGCTTTGGAATTTGAAAGCATTTGAGAAATCTAATGTTACCATGCCATAATGCTGTGGAAAAAATCTGGCGACATGTAAAGTGGCCTCAGCACCGCCTGGAACACCTACACCTAATTGATGTGGAACAAAATCGTTAATTAATAGGTCAACTGTGTGACGAGCAGCAAGTTAACCCGCGAGTCGACGAAGCGAGCATCCAATAGCTATGGGTCGAATGCCGTCTGTTTCTTTCGTAGAGCGACTAAACAGGCTCTAAAAAAGATATACCTGATTGATTTAAAGAATTCCCCAGATAGTAGAAGTTGGGTGAATGAACATATATAATGCAATAGTTTGCCACCTGCAATTCCAGTCGACGGATCAGTTAGATCTTTGAGATGTAGGGGTGTTAGCCCATATGGTTCGCCCGTAGATATACTCGGGAAAGATCTGATTGATGAATAATTGACTCATTTGTTACGGTAAAATTGCGGTTACATTCGCCTGTAGAGTTAACGGTATTCGACACTTCTTCTGCTGTTGTCAGATCAACAGAAGATAAAGTATTGGATCGGCGAGTCACAGAAGACTCGCCACTTTTGTCTTCTTGATTGTTTATGTAGGTGCTTGTCCTGTAAAATTTGCTTCATCTCTTTTGAGGGTTCCACTACTAGTCCCTGTTCACAAGTCTAATGGCACATATAATATTTCCATATTCCAATTCCTCTGTTACTCTCTTACTTAGCCACTCCGACTCTTGGTTAGGTACTTTTGGTTTTTTTGTTCTATTAGAGTCTTGGTGGCGCGCAGGGTACTGAGAGGTAATTTTATCGAAAGACATACAGACTTCTTTGTCGGTTTATCAGAACGATTGTTCGACTGTTGCTTGTCTTCCACCTGACTGATTTCCTCCTCCGTCGTTCCACCGCAATCTTTTTATCCAGTAATATAGTTTGTTGTGGATGCTCGTTGACTGCATTCCTCGATTACTGTAGTTATCGTTTACCGTGGTTGTATCAATGTTGTATGATAGATAATACGTATTATTGTAAGTATTTATATCAATACAATTTATAACCATCTGTATGTTATTATATCACAAACTTTATTTGAGCTAATAAAATTATTAGCCCATTATCAATTAGCATTCTAAACGAGATATATTATTATCAAATATTGCAAAGTAAACCAAATAAAGCGATATGTACAAATATGCACGATTCTTAATATTAATGTATTTTAATTTGAACTTTCCAGTGAATGAAGCTAGTAAATCCGCAGTGCAATTAAATCCACACACTGATTTACTAGGCGCTACATAGATTTTCTTAAATTTCCGTAATTATTAAAAAGGAAATAAAGGTTTTCTAAATACTGATCCCTCTTAATGGCATATGTTAGGCCTGTTTAAGTGACGATCTTGCTCTCTTCAAGACACTTTTGAACCTATTTAAATATAATCTGACCGTCCATCTAACCGTAATAGTAAACCTCATGTATCTTAATCGATGTGTAGAGACTGGGAGTGGTTGATTATGCAAAATGGAAGAGGGAGCTGAGAATGCTATTAACTTTATTTTTCTTTGTTGCAGAGGCGCCATTGAATACCACCACTTGCGATTTTAATGAGTTGAGTTGAATAGAACAATTGAAGCAGCAATAAATAAGATAGGAGAGAGTGGGAGCCTTGAGGTACACATGCAATGGAGTAGAACTGACGTGGATCAGGGTCGTCTTCATAGAAGAACATCTAGGTATAAATCAATATTTCAACCCTGTTAACAATTCTCAAAGGCAACCCGAGGAACCTTAGACAAGATATAACAAAAGGAATTGTGATGCAGTCAAATGCAGCGAAAAGGTAAGAAAAAATGCAACAGCAAGCTGATGACTGTTTTCTTAACAAAACTGACGTACTTCACATATCGCTGAATGAACCGAGCAACTCTTTACAAACCAATGAAAACCCTGTCTGATTAAAATACGACAACATAGATGGTCGCGGATTTTACGCGCAAGCCTTGATAAGATTTATCCAATACTCATTCGAGAGAGCTTGCATGAGGGAAACAGAGAGATTGTGAAGGTGTAGCATTTTTTCTATGACAGTGAGTTTATTCAAAGTAGGATTAAAAATGCGACCATTATAGGTAGTCGAAAGGATCCCGGTAGTTTGCGAAGTGAGGTAGGTAGAAATTAAATTGGGATAGACTCAAATTTAATACAACAGAGAAGAGTCTTATAGCTGCCTAAAAGAAGGCAACTTTGATTGGATAAAAGTGGAATCTTCTTTTCATCAACGTATCTTCCTCATTCCGCCAACGTAGTAGGTTGTGCGAGGTGAACAGTTGTTAGCACGACTACTCAATACAGACGGGATTTAACAGCCACTTATCATTTAGCAGTAGTAAGTCGATGAGAGAATTTGTTGCTGTGCAATGAAAGGAAGAGACGGTGGTTTGTGAGTAAGATATACGGTCCTGGCTCTGCGGAGTGCTGGATTAATCCAACGACCAGTGCTGTAGTTGAAATCACCAAGTAACATGTCATAATTTCTACATATACGATCCAGGAGATCACGCTTCTTGTGAATATCTCACTGCCGAGTATAGATATTGGCTATGCTGATACATTTACCGTTCTTCCAGAGTCTTATCGCTAAGTGACACATGCCTGGACAAGAGTAGTTCAGTAAGAGTGGAGATCTTAAATTATTCTTAAGTAATGTTAGAAGACCTTGAGATGAAAAGGAGTGAGGTGTGATTATTGTACGGAGTAAAGTGTGTGATTATGTGCTTTGGTAAAAATCGAGTAATGTCCTGATGTAACCGGATAGATCTAGTCTACTGAAGAACTATTACATCTACGTCACGATCAGTTAAAAAGCTAAAAGCAGAAGCACCTCCCGAGTTCGACTTAATAAGCCTAGGGAGTCAGATAATCTGCGTTGTCTGCAGAGGAATTTGCAAATGCCACATTGAGGGGATTTCCCTCACTCCCTTTGATAAAACGGATGTTAGTGATGCTAAACATTTGGTCCAACAATGATATGCCTTCAGCAGTAAGGTCCGGAACAATGTTAGTTATTTTAACCGATGCTTGGATCGGCTAAAATGCTATACTTCAAAGTTTAGTGAATTCTTTTTCCTTAAAATGACTAAGATATTCCATTATAATGTCCGGCGAGACGAAGAACATTATTCTTTATTTTAGTATAAGCCTTAATATTGTTGAATAAAACTATATGACCACCTTAGAATTACTTTAACGGTCTGTAAACAAGGAATAATTCATTGCGATTTCTGCTCAATTTTTGCTATTATTTGATAGCTCCCACGCTAAAATGTTTGTGCAATTTGGTGATGGTGATTGAAGACAAAACAATAAAGATTTTCTTAAAAAACTAAATGTCGGTTGGTAAATAAATACAGATAAATACGAAATTCTTTACTACATGCATCGTTGTCTGTTTACACCTCTTCCATTCCATTACGGCCTAAAGTCCAGTGGGATCTGAGCCCTACAACCAATCCAACACGCCGCCATTCGACTGAACCACACGGGCCTTTCACTCCCCTTAAAGTGTCCAATCGAGGCAAACTATGCTGAGTAAACGAGAAACGAGGAGCTTGAGAAACCTTAGCCTTTGCTCTAGGGGACGTGCTCTAGAGAAGAAGACTAATCCCGAGATAGCACAAGTATCCCAGAGGCGCACTTAGGCTTTCCCATTCCACGACAGATGCTGAGCCGGTTCCAGGGCCCATCTAGCTCTATTTAGGATACGTATAAGTCTCTCCAGGTCATATTTCGCCTACCAGTTCACGGCAACGGTGAACCCCATGTATTTTACGTGATTCGTGAAGATTGGGAGTGGATGATTATTCAAAAAATGAAGGAGAGTAGAGAGAGTGCTAATCTCTTATTTGTTTTCTTGTTGCATGGGCGCCATGGAAGACGAACACCTGCGATTTCGCGGAGTTTAAAATAAGATTGGACAAGGGTAGCTGGTCTTTTAATCTTAAAAAGAAACGGCTGATGTCCGATACTACGTCTTTACACCTGCGTCCAGAGAACAGAGCTGTGGTATCATCAGCGTATACTATTAGACGTTGTTCGCGTTTAAATATTTTAAAGAGTACAACGGAGGCAGCAAGAAATAAGATAAGAGAAAAAGGGAAACCTTGAGGCACACCCGTAATAGAGTAGAACTGACGCGCATCAGAGTCGTCTTCATAAAAGAATCGCTTGGTGTACAGCAGTATCTCCACCCTGTTAACAATTCTCGCAGGCAACCCGGAGGGACCTGATATAAGAGAACTGATATACCTCACCAGTTGCTGAATTGACTGAGCGACCTTTTACGAACCATGAAAATCAGGTGGGATTTAATTTCGACAACTCACATGAACGCAGATTTTACGCGCAAGCGCTTTCTCATAAATGGAGATGAGGGAATTCTGAATCGAAATGGGTCACAGGTCTTTAGGACATGAGACCGGATTGTTCTTAGGTAAAAATATACGTCGACTAATGTTGATACAAGCCACATTGGATGATGCGGCTAAAAGCATTGTGGCGGCCACTTCTTTTCTTCGATCTGCTGTCAAATGGTGACAGACACGAGAAGAGAGTGGAACAACGGATTTGGAAGTGCTCGGAAGGCCCCCAGGAGTTAATAATATCTGTGACAGATAAATCTCTACTCCTAAAGTCTCCCCCAAGGCGGGATTGGTTAAGGTGATTGAGTGGCTCCATAATTATGTAGGGATAGTGACTCGTTCAAAACTTTATCAAGACCTACTTTTCCAATCCAGCCCAAAGCTCTATCTCTCCAACAAACAAAATTCTCTTGCTTGAATATCTTCCAGAAGGAAGACTGGGCTGGATTGAGGGAAGCAATGCTTGTCCTATCCTTACACAGTTAGAACCTATATATAGTGATCCAATATTCTTTCGAGATAACTTGTCTGGCGTAAACAGAGAGATTGGGAAGACGGATCATGTAAGCAAATTTCTTGAGTTTTGTCGGAGTGGGATTGTAAATACGACCTTAGTAGGTTGTCGAAAGCAACGCGGTAGCTTGTGAAAAGAGGTAGCAAATAAATTCGGTTAGACTAAAATTACTAATTCGGGTGAAGCGTTGGATAGCTGCCTGAAAGAAAGCCACTCTGATCGGGTCAAAGTGGAATCTCCTTCGAAGAACTTCTTCTATTCGCCAGCGAATTAGGTCATGAGAGGTGGACAGATGTTGTCGCGACTGCTCCGTAAAGTGGAGTTTTAACAACCACCTCTCATGTAGCAGTAATAAGTCGAATAGAGAATTTGTTGATTTGCAATAAAAGTTGGGGTACGGTGGTTTATGAATAAGATAACCGTTCTGGCTCTGCGGAGTGCTGCATTAATCCAACGACCAGTTCTGTAGTTGAAGTCACCTAGTACCATGCCATAACTGCTGTCAATTATCCAATCCATGAGATCACGGTTCATGTGAATATCCCCTGGACGGAGCAGAGAGTGGCAAGAATGAGGCGTTTACCGTTCTTACAGAGTGAAACTACTAAACAAGAAAGGGCTGAACAAGAATAATTTAAAAGGAGGGAGGATCTTAAGGAGCATTTAACAAAAGTTAAGAGTCCTTGAGAAGAAGAGGAGCGAGGTGGGGTTATGTACGGATTATAGTGGGAACAAATATGCTTAGGGATGAATCGAGTAATGTCCTGGGGGAGACGGATAGACCGCGTATCCTGAAGGACTATAACATATGCATCTCTACCAGATAGAAGTCTAAGGGCAAAAGCAACTCCCGAATTCCACTGAAGGCTATTTAGTGAAAAAGGCTCACGAGTACACTGCATTATGTTAGGTCAGCTGGTTGGGATTGCCTCATCCCTAGACAGAGCTAGGGGTAGAAGGGTTATCCCCTCCACCACTAGCGCTATCCAGAGTGGGCACTTGCCCACGGGCGTTATCTTCATTTCCCTGGGAAGCTTTATCTCTCTGCTTTAGCATTTTCCCAATTTTAATAGGGGGCACAGCATGGACTGACGCCTCCTTTTCTTAGCTTCAGGAACGGAAACCATAGGCACTTCAGTTGGCGTGAGTTGAGCAGACAATAGGTGGGATATTATATTAGATCTTTCATCTCATTGAATGTACTTTTCTTGTGAGCATCAAGCAATTGTGCGTTACTGTCCGACGTCCTGGACGTTGCCACGCATGCATACTCGGAAGACGGCTTCACAGGGGCTTGCCCTAAGTATTAGTTCATGTAGCTTTTAAATTTGGCACATTTCCTGTACTATGCGGGATGGTCGCAATTGCAGTTTGAACATACAGGGGGAGCCCTGCATCTCTCCCCCTTCAGAAGAAGGGGGAGAGATGTATGTAATATGCATACACCACATATTTTAGGGAAATTGCAAGTAGATCCTCAATGCCCCTACTGCAGTGGGGGTAGATCATATTATCCTAATCGATTATCGTGAATTTTAGGCTATACCCATGGAAAGGGTTTGAGGCTGATTTTGCAAGGATCGCTGCATGCCCGGATTCAACTGTCCCAAATGCGATAGGTAGATCTTGTCCGGACTTGCTTTTAGCCGGACGGAGGTATACACTGTTTTTTAGAGCAATCATATCCTCCTCTAAATAAAGAGGAAAATTCATTATTTTAACGAAAGCCTGGATAGGCTTATAGTCCAATTTACCTAATTCAGTGAGGTGTTTATCAGTGCCATATCAGATGTTACGAATGAGATTTTAACATTTGACTCATATAGCCGAACAGAATTAAATAGAATTCGATTTTTATGTTCGTTAACGAAAATTCTCAGGAATAAATTGAATAGGTTTTGCCTTGCTATATGCTGCTTTTATGAAATTATGATTAGGTTTCTTTGTTTAGGAATGAGGGAAGTACCGCCGCATCCTGAGAAGTATTAGATAAAAAAGCACTTACCTTTTGATACGTTTCGAACTCAGAACAGGCTAAAATCTTACCAACAGTCGAATTTTCCATGCAAAAATTGTTTTTTTTTATCGTCCGAATGCTACTTCACTCGTGCACATTATAATAATAAGGAATTTCTTAAATAACTAACAACCACTAAAAAATAACGAAAAGAGACATTAGAAAAAAAAACAAATGCAGTTCAAATAAGACAACTCATAATAGCATTTAGTCTTCATAATGATGTCACGGCCTCAGGTCCAGCGGGATCTGAGCCCTCCAGCACATCCAACACGCCGCTCTTCGACTGAACCACCCGGGGTCTATCACCCCCCGAAGAATCCAATCTAGGCGGACTATGCGCGGTAATCGCGAGATGAGGAGCTTGAGAAACCTTAGTCTTTGCTCTGGAGGACGTCCTCTCGAAAAGAAGACTAATCCCGAGATAGCCCAAGTACCCCAGAGGCGCACTTGGGTTTTCCCATTCAACGACAGATGCTGAGCCCGTTTCAGGGCCCACCTAGCTTTCTTCAGGATACGTTTAAGTCTATCCAGGTCAGCTTTCGCCGACCAGTTCACCGTAACAGTGAACCCCAGGTATTTTACTCGACTTGTGAAGGTAGGGAGTGGTTGATTAGTCAATATAGAAGATAGAGCTGAGAGTGCTAGTCTCTTTAATTTTTTCTTTGTCGCAGGGGTGCCATGAAAGACAACTACCTGCGATTTGGATGAATTTAAAATAAGATTGGATAGGGTCAGCTGGTCTGTTAATCTTAAAAAGAAACGGCTGATGTCCGAAGCGACATCTTTGCACCTGCGTCCAGAGAACAGGGCCGTGGTATCATCAGCGTATACCACTAGATGTTGATCACGTTTAAAATTCTTGAATAGTACAATGGAGGCAGCAAGAAATAAGATAGGAGAAAGTGGGGATCCTTGGGGCACACCTGTAATAGGGTAGAACTGACACGCATCAGGGTCGTCTTCATAGTAGAACCTCTTGGTAAACAGTAATATCTCCACCCTGTTAACAATTCTCGCAGGCAACCCGAGGGACCTGAGAGAGGAGATAACAAAGGGAATGGAAATGCGGTCAAATGCAGCAGAAAAGTCTAGGAAAACAGCCACAGCTAGTTGATAGCTATTATCCCTACAAAACTGATGCACTTCACCTATTGCTGAATGAACCGAGCGTCCCTTGACAAACCCGTGAAAACTCGGTGGGATCAAATTACGCCTACTTAAATGGTCGCGGATTCTACGCGCAAGCGCTTTTTCGTAGATGGAGATGAGGGAGTTTTGAATCGAAATGGGACGCAGATCTTTGGGACATGAAACCGGACTATGCTTTGGTAAGAAAATTCTACGACTAATATTGATGCCGGCTACATCGGATGGTGAGGCTAAAAGCATTGTGACGGCCACTTCTCTTCTTTGATCGGCTGTCAAAAGCTGACAGACTCGAGAAGATAGTGGAGCGACGGATTTAGAGGTGCCCGGAAGTGGCCCCCAGGAGTTAAGGATATCTGTAACAGATAAGTCCCTGCTCCTGAAGTCACCCCAAGGCGGGATTGGTTGGGGAGATTGAGTGGCTCCATAATTATGTAGGGATAGTGACTCCTTCAAAACATTATCAAGGCCTATACTACCAATCCAACCCAAAGCTCTATCCTTCCAACAGACAAACTTCTCCTTCTTGAATATCTTCCAGAAGGAAGACTGAGAAGGGCTAAGGTGAGCGATGTTCGCCTTATCCCTGCTCAGCTGGAACCTATATCTAGTGCTCCAGTATTCATTCGAGATGGCCTGCCTGGCGGAAACAGAGACATTGGGAAGACGTAGCATTTTAGCCAAAACCTTGAGTTTTGTTGGAGTGGGATTGTAAATATGACCTTTATAGGTAGTCGAAAGAAACGCGGTAGCTTGCGAGGAGAGGAAGGAATTAAATTCGGTCAAATTCTCATTACCAATTCTGGGGAAGAGTTGGATAGCCGCCTGAAAGAAAGCCACTCTGATGGGATCAAAGTGAAACCTCCTTCTAAGCAACGTATCTTCCTCTATCCGCCAACGAATTAGGTCATGAGAGATGGTCTGTTTTTGGCGCGACTGCTCAGTACAGATGGGTTTCAACAACCACATCTTATGAAGCAGTAATATGTCGAGGAGAGAATTAGTTGTTGAGCAATGAAAAGTTGGGGACGATGGTTTGTGAATAAGGTAATCGTTCCTGGCTCTGCGGAGTGCTGCATTAATCCAACGACCAGTTCTGTCGTTGAAGTCACCGAGTAACATGTCATAGCCACTACCCAAAATACGGTCCAGGAGATCACGGTTCTTGTGAATTTCCTCTGGCCTAATATAGATATTGGCTATGCTGATACGTTTACCATTCTTACAAAGTGAAACAGCTAAACAAGACAGGGCTGGACAAGAATAGTTTAAAAGAAGGGATGATCTTAAGGAGCATTTAACTAGGGTTAAAAGACCTTGAGATGAAGAGGCGTGAGGAGGGGTTATGTACGGAGTGAAGTGGGTGTAAATATGCTTGGGGATAAATCGAGTAATGTCCTGGGGGATACGGATAGACCGCGTCTCCTGAAGGACTATAACATCCGCATCTCTACCAGATAGAAGGCTAAGGGCAGAAGCACCTCCCGAATTCCACTGAAGTATATTCAGTGAAAAAGGCTCTTGACTACTTTGCATTGTGTTACGACAGCTGGAGTGGGATGCCTACCTCCTAGCAGAAACTAGGAGAGAGAAAGTTGCCCTTCTCACTCCCAGCCCTACCAGGAGAAGACACTTGCCCACCGGCATTATCTTCATCTCCCTTTGAGGCCAACAACTCCCAACATATATCATCTTTCTTTGCCAACTTCAAGGAAGCCAACTTTTGTTTAGAAGATGATCTCTTCTTAGAACGGGGGGCTCTCTTTGAAGAGGTAAGAATCGTCGATGGAGGAGAACGGGACTCCTCGAATTTCGCTATCAGATGGTTCGTTAAGGCTCGAATCTCGTCTTTATATATCTGTAGTCTTGCGTCAACAATTTTGAAAATGTCGGTGTCCGACATACCATAACCGTTTGAATTGGATAAGCTGGCAGCGGCAAAGTGGGCCGATGAGACCGGTGCCCCACAATGCCTTAATTTGTATTCTTTGAAGATAGGACATCTTCTAGACCAGGCCGGGTGCTGACCACCACAATTGGAACACAGAGGGGGGAGAGAACATTTCCCCTCATGGACTTCGGAAGAGCTGCAAACCCCACACGTATGGGGCCTAGTACAGTTCGAGGACCAGTGCCCCCAGAGGTGGCACCCATTGCAATGGGGGTATGTTAAGTCATCAGCATCTACGATATTGAAAGAAAGATTGTACCCCAGAAAGGGGTTACATTTGCTTTTAGCCAGACATTCCGCCTGATCGACTGCGGTAGAACAGAATGCTATTGGTATAGCCTGGCCTTTCTTGCCCAGGATTGGGCGAATATTATGAATTTTGAACTCAGATGTGAGAGCAATGATATCTTCCTCCGTTGCGAAGGGCGGAAAATTATTAATTTTCAGAGTCGCCTGAATAGGCCTGTAAGTAGTTGACCCAAATTCTTTTAGGTGTGTTTCGAAAAATTCTAGGTACGATGCTGCCAGATCTGGAGAGCTGAAAGAAACCCGGATTTCGGAATCTAAATATTTTATCGAATTAAATAGAATTCTCTTCTTATAAGAGCTTGTAAACTCTCTCAGATAAATATTGAAAAGATTCTTCCTTTCAAATGGTTGAAGAAGTCTGATTATTACCAGATTCACCACTTTAGGCACAGGAGGGAGTTCTCCATCCGTGCTTGAGATTAAAAAATTAGACGAAATAGGACTAACCTTGTTTTCTTTGGCTTGAAAATTCGATGTTACATTGGAAATACCTGAGTTCCGTTCCATATTAGCTTGATTTTGTAAGTTGTTTGAAGCACCGATGGTAAATTTTTTTACGTGCACATTGAAATTTAGCATGTCGGAGCGTTCAAAGAACTCAATGAAAACTAATTTTCCTGTTAATGCAATAAACGAGGTAAGTGGAGATTTAGCTTCTCTTGAATGTATTCCGGAGGGTGAACTCCCCCAGTACCAAAATTATCCAACCTCGTGATTATCAGACTTTTGGTGCCTCTGGAAAGGCAGAACATGTTTAATGTTTTTATAAGAGGCTTTGCCGATCGATTTAAAAAAGGATATTACCCAATGCGATTAAATATTATGAATCTGAGATTAAAATCTCATTCTGCACTCCCGATCTGGCAATGCCGTACGTCGATTACTTTAAAAAAGAGCATTCGGAACAAGGTATAATTGCTTCCAAACCAATCCTGGCAACAATAAAGATAAATAATATGCCCACATTCATTTCAGAAGAAGATATATCAGCCCTAGAAACTGATTACAAAATCTCTAAAGTGCGCTTTATAAATGGGATTAAAGGCTTCCCCATTCCCGTGGCGTTCTGCAATGTCCCGGTTGATGAAGCTCTAAAACTATCGATTTCGACATGCAATCCTTTTATGGGGTATAATTTGAGATTTTCAATAATCGAAACCGACTCACTAACGTACCCTCACTGCAACAATTGTCATCAGTGGGGGCATTGGTCCACTGGATGTTCTTTACCCCATAAGTGCGGCGTGTGTGGTACAACTGCTATACATCCTGAGAAGTGCGAAAGTAAGCCATTTTGCGCAAACTGCGGTGGTGAGCACCCCGCATGGTCAAAAAAGTGTAAAATCTTTAAGGCGTACCAAAAGAGACACAGGGGTGTGACAGCAAAACCGACTAGCTTCGTGGAAGCTGTCTCGTCTAACAAGACGACAGGATGCTGGATACGGAAATCCTGAAACTTATTGAAATGCAGTATCAGGCATCAATGATTCAACTTGAAAAATTGGTCCAAAAATTGGTAGGTCAATTAGCGGAATCTTTCCGTTCTCCTCCTTCTGGGAAGACCAACAATATTAAGAAGCCACCAAAATCTAAGAAACGAAACGGGTCAGCGCTGAGCATAGCCGCTTTGAAGCTTGCTCGGAAGGATTCGATCTGGGCTATGACTAACGAGGGAAATAAAGATATCGCCCGTGGGCAAGCGACTCCATTTGTCGTGACGGGAAGCGGTAAAGGCGACCTTTCCGCCTCTAGTTGCGACTAGGTGGAGGGCGTCCCACTTCGGTAACACTTACGCAATGGGAAGTAATCAAGGGCCTTTTTCACTGAATATCCTTCAGTGGAATTCGGGAGGTGCTTCCGCTTTTAGCCTTCTATCTGGTAAAGATGCATATGTTATAGTCCTTCAGGAGACGCGGTTTACCCGTCTTCCCCAGAATATTACTCGATTTATCTCTAAGCACATCTACACCCATTTTACTCCTTACATAACCCCCTCACTCCTCTTCATCTCAAGGTCTTTTAACCCTAGTGAAAAGCTCCTTAAGATCATCCCTCCTATTAAACTACTCATGTCCAGCCCTATCTTGTTTAGCTATATCACTTTGTAAGAGGGGTAAGTGTATAAGCATAGCCAATGTCTATATTCGGTCAGGAGAAATCCACAAGAACCGTGACTTCCTGGATCAAATATTAACGAGCGGTTATGACATGTTACTGGTGACTATAACTACAAAACTGGTCATTGGATTAATGCAGCAATGTCGATCCGCAGAGCAAGGATCGACTATCTTATTCATAAACCACCTTCCTCCACCTTTCATTGCTCTACAACAAATTCTCTCCTCGACATATTACTGCTACATAAGATGTGGTTGTTGAAACCCATTTGCACCGAGCAGTCGCGTCAACAACAGACCACCTATCATGACCTAATTCGCTGGCGGCTAGATAACGATACGTTGCTTAGAAGAAGGTTCCACTTTGACCCAATTAGAGTGCCCTTCTTTCAGGCAGCTATCCAACTCTTCCCCAGAATTGGAATTAAGAGTTTGACCGAATTTAATTCCTACCTCTCATCGCAAGCTACCGCGATCCTTTCGACTACCTATAAAGGTCGAATATACAATCCTACTCCAACAAAGCTCAAAGTCCTAGCTAAAATGTTACACCTTCCTAATCTCTCTGTTTCTGCCAGACAGATCCTCTCGAATGAATATTAAAGCTCTAGATATAGGCTCCATCTGAGCAGGGATAGGGCAAGCATTGCTCACCTAAACAATTCTCAGGCTTTCTTCTGGAAGATATTCAAGAAGGAGAAGTTTGTTTGCTGGAAGGATAGAACCTTGGTTTGGATTGGTAGCAAAGGGCTTGACAAAGTTTTAGAGGAGTCATTTTCCTTACATAATTATGAAGCCACTCAATCTCCCCAACCAATTCCGTCTTGGTGGGACTTCAGGAGTAGGGACTTATCTGTTACAGATATCCTTAACTCCTGGGGACCACTCCGAGGCACATCCAAATCCCACGCGCCACTTTCCACTCGTGTCTGTCAGCTTTTGACATACAGTCAGAGAAAGAAGGTCGCCATCACAATGCTATTAGCTTCCCCGTCTGACATAGCGGACATCAACATCAGCCGTCGAGTTTTTTCACATAAAAAGAGATTAATCACTTGTCCTAAAGATCTGCGGTCCATCTCGATTCAAAACGCCCTCATATCCATCTACGAGAAAGCGCTTGCGCGTAGAATCCGCGTTCATTTATGTAGGCGTAATTTGATCCAACAGAGTTTTCATGGGTTTGTCAAAGGGCGCTCGGTCCATTCAGCAATTGGTGAAGTGTATCAGTTTTGTCAGGATAATAGTCATCAGCTTGATGTGGCTGTTTTTCTTGATTTTTCAGCTGCATTTGACCGGATCTCCATTCCCTTCGTTATCTCCTCTCTCAGGTCTCTCGGGTTGCCTGCGAGAATTGCTAATAGGGTGGAGATATTACTGTAAACCAAGCGGTTATACTATGAAGACAACACTGATGCACGTCAGTTCTACCCTATTACGGGTGTACCTCAAGGATCCCCATTTTTCTATCTTATATCTTGCTGCATCCATTGTACTATTCAAGAATTTTAAACGTGATCAACATCTAGTGGTATATGCTGATAATATCACAGCCTTGTTCTCTGGACGCAGGTGCAAAGATGTAATCTCTGACATCAGCCGTTTCTTTTTAAGATTAAAAGATCAGTTGCCCCCATCCAATCTTATTTTAAACCCCTCTAAATCGCAGGTGGTAGTCTTTCATGACGTTCCTGCCACCAAAAAGAAACTTAAGAGACTAGCACTCTCTGCACTCTCCTCCATTTTCAGCATAAACCACTTCCCATCTTCACGAGTCGAGTAAAATATCTGGGGTTCACCGTTCGGTGAATTGGTCGGCGAAAGCTGACCTGGATAGACTTAAACGTATCCTGAAGAAAGCTAAGTGGGCTCTGAAACTGGCCCAGCATATGTCATTGAATGGGATAACCCAAGTGCGCCTCTGGTGTACTTGGGCTATCTTGGGATTAGTCTTATTCTCACGAGGACGTCCCTTAGAACAAAGACTAAGGTTTCTCAAGCTCCTCATCTCGAGATTACCAATCATAGTCCGCCTTGACTGGACTCTTAGGTATGGAGAGACCCCGAATGGTTCAGTCAGAGGCGGCGCGCTGGTGGAGCCGAGGGCCTCAGATCCCTCTGGACCTGAGGCCGTGAATATAAGTTGAAGATTTCAAAATACAAGTCGTGAACGGCTTCTATTTAAAGTTGTCTTTTGCATGTTTTTGTTTCTTAAGTTTTTATCGGCTATATAGTTATTAATAAAACCCTTATTTATTTATAAAACGTGTAACTTTTTTCAAATAATAAAACGTGTAACTTTTTTCAAATAACAAAACGTGTAACTTTTTTCAAATAACAAAACGTGTAATATTTGGGAAATGATAAGAGCAAAAAATAAAAATTTATAATATTTGGGAAATGTGAAAGAAATAAAAAAAATTAAAAAATTGTTATATTCGGGAAATGTAAAATATTTAAAAAATGTGTAATATTTTCCAATTATTATTTTATTTTTATTTAATAAATATCTATTAAAGTTCAAAATATCTAAGAATCTATACTGCGGAGATAATAGCCTTTGGGGCGCATCTAATAACCCACCCGGGCGCATCACTGCTCCCGGGTGCGCAGTTTGAGAACCACTGGTATAGGTCTTGATAGAGTTGAATAAAACTATGTACTAATCTATGAATTGCTTAAAAGGTTTGTAAACAACCTTATTGCGATTTCTGCTCTATTTTTGCAATTATTTGATAGCTCCGACGCTAAAAAATTTTGCCATTAGGTGATGGTGATTGTAGCTAAAACGTGTGATTTGTTTCGAATAACAATGTAATAAACACTTGTAACTTTTTACAATATTTCGTTCACCGTTTCGGTGAACTGGTCGGTCAAAGCCGACCTAGATAGACTCAAACGTATCCTGAAGAGAGCTAGTTGGGCTCTGAAACGGGCCCAGCATCTGTCGTTGAATGGGAAAACCCAGGTGCGCCTTTGGGGTACCTGGGCTATCTCGGGATTAGTCTTCTTCTCTAGAGGACGTCCCCCAATGCAAAGACTAAGGTTTCTAAAGCTACTTACCTCGCGCTTACCCAGCATCGTCCGCGTCGATTGAATTCTTCGGGGGAGTATAAGACCCCGGGTGGTTCAATCGGAAAGCGGCGTGTTGGATTGGTTGGGGGCTCAGATCCCCATGGATTTGAGGCCTACGCAATGAGAAGAAGTGATTATGAAGAATATGCAGTCTCATTGTTGACTGAACTTTTTATAAATTATTTATCCCTTTATGTGTAACATGTTATCTTTTTTTTATTAAGAAAATCCTTATTATTACAATATTTCAAAAAGGTTTTCTTAACAAAAAATACAAAATGAATAATAATATGTTACATAAATTAAGTGAGTCTATATCTTCATGCAATTCTGCCTCTTTGTCCAACCGTCTTCACTATAACTCTAAGGCCTCATGTTTAGAGGGATCTGAGCCCCCCCGGCCGCATCAGTGCGCCGCCTTCCACCTGAACCATTCGGGGTCTCTCAGACCCCTAAGAATCTAGCCAAGACAGAGGCATTGCTCTTCTTAGAGTGGGGTGCTATATTTGCAGAAGTCTTAGTAATAGTCGCAGGAATACGTGACTCATCAATTTTAGAAATTAGATGTTGAATTAGGGATTGCATCTCGATCTTGTTTGCCTGATGCCTAGGATCTATTAGTTAGATAAACTCCGCAAAAGTCATCCTATTCTCAATTGTACTAATGTTGGCCGAGCAAGCTTCGGATAAGTTAGATGGAATAGATGTTGATAGGCAGTGCCGCTTCTTGTAGTTTGAAAAAAATTGCATTTACGTAACCATGGTAGGTGTTCTCCGCCACAGTTAAAACAACGTGGAGTTTTGTCGCATTTCCCAGGATGCAAATCAGAAGAACCACAAATGCCACAAGTTTTGGGAGGATTGCATTTAGAGGCCCAGTGCCCCCCATTGGTGGCAGCTGTTACAATGGGGTATGTAAGTCAATATCTGTAACTATAAACGAGAGGTTGTGCCCCAGAAACGGTTTGCATGCGGAATTCGCTAGGCATTCGGTCTGGTCCAAAGAAGTATAGCAAAAGGCCACGGGAATAGGAAAGCCATTCCTTCAATTGATTAAATGTAGATTCGACACCTTGTATTGTTTTTCAAGCGCTTTTATATCGTTATCTGTTAGATAGGCCATAATATTGCTTATCCTTAGTAATGCCTGGATGTGCAAATAATATTTGAACTTCAACCTCAATATTTAATGGAATTAACTATTATCCTTTGTTTGTGAAGTTTTGTGAAGTCTCTTAGGAACTTATCGAATAAGTTCTTCCTTTCTAATGGTACGAAGAGTCTCAAGGTCACAAGATTGACCTGTTTTGGTACAGGAGGTAGTTCACTCTCCGTGCTAGGTATCAAATTAAAAGAAATAGCTCCACTTACCTCCTTTTTATCAGCTGGAAAATCCGATTTCATTGAATGCTTTGATCACTTCGATATTACTTTATTGTACATTTTTTACCGTTCTTTTATGCGTTTGCATTAAGGATTTTCTTAAACAACTACATAACCGATAATAACTAAAAAGAAAAACAGCTATGTGCAAAATAGTACAAGAAAAAAATTTCCAGTCTTCCAACAAATTTCTAAAGCCTTAATTCCATTGGGATATGAGCCCTTCAGCTGATCCAATACCCCGCTCTCCGCCTAAACCATCCGTGGTCTCTCACCCCCAGGTATTGGGGTTGAGAAAAAACGTATCCTTAAACTTCAGGATACGTTTAAGTCTATACAGGTCAGCTTTCGCCACCAGTTTACCGTAACGGTGAACCCCAGAAATTTTACTGGACTCGTGAAGGTAGGGAGTAGTTCAGAAGCAAATATGGAGGAGAGCGCAGAGAGTGTTAATCTCTTAAGTTTTTGCTTTGTAGCAGGGGTGCCATGAAAAACGACCACCTGCGATTTTGCGTAGTATAAAATAAGATTGGATTGGGGTAGCAGGTCTTTTAATCTTAAATAGAAACGGCTAATGTCCGAGACTACGTCTTTGCACCTGCGTCCAGAAAGCAGGGATGCGGTATCATCAGCATATACCACTAGACGTTGTTCGCGTTTAAATATTTTAAAGAGTTCAATGGAGGAAGCAAGATATAAGATAGGAGAAAGAGGGAAGCCATGAGGCACACCTGTAATAGGGTAGAACTGACGTACATCAGAGTCATCTTCATAAAATAATCGCTTGGTGTACAGCAATATCTCCACCGTGCTAACAATTCTCGCAGGCAACCCGAGGGATCTGAAAGAAGAGATAAAAAGAAAATTGAGGTGCGGTCAAATGCCGCGGAAAAATCAAGGAAAACAGCCACAGCGAGTTGATGAATATTCTCCTGACAAAACCGATGCACTTCACCAACCGCTGAATGGACCGAGCGACCTTTGACGAACCCATGGAAACCAAGTGGGATTAAATTTCGCCCACTCATATGAACGCGGATTCTACGCGCAAGCGGCTTTTCGTAGATGGAGACGAAATAATTTTGAATCGAAATGGGCAGCAGGTCTTAAAGAAAAGAGACCGGATACTATTTAGATATAAAAATTATCCTGCTAATGCTGATGCCAGCCACATCGGATAGGGTGGCTAATAGCACTGTGACGGTCACCTCCCTTTTTTGTACGGCTGTCAAAAGCTGACAGATAGAGAAGAGAGTGTAGCGACAGATTTAAAGGTGCCCGGAAGAGTTACCAGACGTTGAGAATATCTGTGACTGATAAGTCTCTACTCCTGAATTTCCCCCAAGGCGGGATTGTTTGCGGTGATTAAGCGGCTCCATATATGTAGGGATAGTGACACCTCCAAAACTTTATCAAGACCAATCCAGTCCAATGCACTATCCTTCCAACAGATAAACTTCTCCCTCTTAAATATCTTCCAGAAGGAAGACTGGGATGGATTAAGGTAAGCACTGCTAGCCTTTTCCTTACCCAGTTGGAACCTATACCAAGTGCTTCAATATTCTTTTGAGAGAACTTGCCTGGCAGAAGCAGAGAGATTGGGGAGACGGAGCAAATATGCTAAGGTCTTGAGTTTTGTCGGAGTTGGACTGAAAATGCGACCTTTATAGGTTGTTGAAAGCAACGCGATAGCTTGCGAAGATAGATTGGAATTAAATTCGGTTAAACTCTCATTACCAATTCGAAGGAAGCGTTGGATAGCTACCTGAAAGAAAGCCACTCTGATCAGGTCAAAGTGGAATCTCCTTCGAAGCACTTCTTCTATCCGCTAGTGAATTAGGTCATAAGAGGTGGACAGATTGTGCAGGTGGACTGAACAATTTGAAAATTTATTCAACGTGATCAAAATCGAGTGGTAGAAAAAGTTGAAACGTTACTGACCTTCGTGTTGTGTTGAATTTCATCTTAGAAAGCTTGCTTTAGTCCTTCTTTAATAGGAATTTCGATGAAATTCGTTGAACTGCACAGCCCAGAATTCTTTTGAAGCTCCGTCATTTGAATTTTGAAATTAAATTTTAAATTTAAATTAAATTTTAATGTAAATGCTAATGATACCACAGCAAACTCAAAAGGATGAAATCAAGTACGCAACACATGTCGGAGCTATCATAGCTTTCAATTTCAGGTGCAAATTTTAACAATTTTCAAGCAGAAAAACAGGTATGTTTGGGATCTACTCCAACGAATCGTCCCATACAAAAGGTCAGTAACGTTTTGTGTACTTCAAGTGATGGGGGAGGGTACTTCCCCCATCCAAGAAATGAAAAATTTGATTATTATAAAAGCAACTAGACCAATTGAGAAAGAACAATTGTATAACACGTTTTTGAGAGATTTCGTGATCAGATACAAAAACAGAGTACTATTCAATACAGTCAAGTTATTTCCTGACGAGGTGAAAGTTTTCTTCGTAACCCCTGACCTCGTAACGAAATATACTGATTATTTCTCTGAGAACTTAAGAGAGTTTGGTGAAATTAATATAAATCCCATAAAGGCTTCACTAAAAATCACAAATCTACCTTGTTCTCTGGAAGAAGAGTATAAGAAAGCCCTTATAGACAAATTTCAAATTTCTAAAATGAGGCAAATCCTGGGTAGGTATGGGAACACTATCCAGGCGGGCTTTTGCTCCGCGCCCGTGAAAACAACGGAAATTCTGTCGAAAACATCGTCCAAACCATTTATGGGCTTAAACTTACGCTTCTCAGTTGTTGATATTGATGAATTTACATAACCGCACTGCAGCCAGCGTCACAACTGGGGGCACTGGGCCTTCAGCTGTAGTGTGACGCCCACATGTGGTGTGTGGGTCAGACACGTGCCCTTCCCTCTCTTCAAATGATCGTTGCAACGCCCCACATTCTGTACTAACTGCGAGGGGAGCCATCCTGCATGGCTCAGGAGCTGCCTGAAATTAAAAGACTATAGAGGTATCTTCATCCGGCCGTCTAAATCGTCTACTTCGTTTTCAAGCATTGCCGCTATACCGCGCATGGATGACGGAGAAATAACCAGAATGGTTGACTTAAAAAAAAAAGATTTATTTTAACGTGGCAAATGCGTGCCAGCGCACGCTTACATGACCACAACAAAAACAAAACTGTGAATCAGGCGTCGAGAAGGTGTGAACGGAGGAGGTGTTTGAATGTGATAAAAGAGGGAGCGCGGCGGACGTCGAGAGGGAGTTGATTTCAGGCGAGTGAGGCGGCGACGAGGAAGGATCGGAGACCGTAGTTGTTGGAGTAATTAGGAACGTGGAGTAAGAGGGTATGACAGGAACGAAGCGATAGCGAGGTGGGGCGAGTATCGTCTAAGAAAGGAAGGTTGATGAACGATGGGGAGCCGACAGCGATGAGACGAAAAGTAATGAGAAGAAGGCGGAGTTTGATGCGGATGTGGATGGTGGGCCAGGAGAGTTGGGCAAAATATGTGGATGTGTGGTCGAAGCGACGGAGGCGAAAGAGCACTCGAACGGCGGTGTTGATTATTCGTTGTAGGGGTAGGATGATGGATTTTGGAGAATTGGCGAAAAGGCTAAGGCAGTAATCGATTTTAGGGAAAAGAAGCGATGAAAGAAGAGACATACAAGAACGGAAGTCGATAAGGGGGCGGATACGGCGGATGTCACGAAGAATTAAGTTAGACGAGCGGACCTTGTCACGGACGAAGGGTTTAAGGGAAAGGTGATCATCGAAATGGAAGCCTAAGAAAGTGAGATTGTGGACTACAGGGATGATCGATGAGGCAAAAGATACAATGGGAGGAGATATGCTTGGTTTACGGGGAAGGATCCACATTATTTTGGACTTTTCGGCGTTTAGAACGAGATGGAGATTGGAGAGACGCTTGTAGATAGAAGAGAGACAGTTGGAGGCAGAAATGGCGATATCGTGTATGCGATGTGCGGGTGCATGAGCATAGATTAGAATGTCATCGGCGTATTGCATGACGTTAAAGGAGTAAGGTTTGATAAATGGAGAGAGATCGCCAAGCAAAAGAGAGAAAAGCAGGGGACCTAGGACTGAACCTTGTGGAACCCCGCAAAAAATAGGGATGGGAGGGGAGGATGATGAATTAGAACAGACGCGAAAGGAACGGTCGGATAGATATGAGGCGAACCAAGCTACGGAGGAGGAAGAAAAGCCGTAATCATAACGAAGGCGAGAAAGGAGGACGGAGTGGTCGACAATGTCGAATGCGGAGGAGAGGTCGAGGGAGATGAGAACACTATATAGAGCCTTGTCTCGAGAAATGAGTAAGTCGTTGTACACTTTTATGCATGCGATTTCTGTCGAGTGATTAGAGCGGAAAGCGGATTGGAAAGGAGGGTACAGATTGGATGAGGAGAGATAAGCGTTGATTTGTATTAAGATGAGGCGTTCTAAGAGCTTAGAAAGAGTAGGGAGTAGTGAAATGGGGCGATAGCTAGAAGGAAGGGAGGGGTCGAGCGATTGTTTCTTAAGGAGGGGACGAACGATTGCGGATTTCCAGTGTGAAGGGAAGATACGACTGCGGATGGACGAGTTAAACAAGGTTGTGAGAAATAGGGATATCGATGAGCATATAGATTTTAATATGTGGGTAGGCAGGGGATCGGCAGGTGAGGTTTTGTTGGGCAAGGACATGAGGACAGATGATACTTCTGTAGGTGATACAGGGAGAAGATGAAAGAGTTCGGGAAGGATGAGAGTAGACTGGGCAGAGTGGGATAGGATGGAGACCGGGGTGTGAGAGAGCAGCGTGGATACTTTAGTCTGGAGAAATGACGAATAATCATTGACATTGATGTTGCAAGGCGTAGAGGAACAAGCCAGGATTGAGTTAAAAGTATGCCAGAGAGTCTTAGAGTTGAATGAAGTGATTATTTTATGCTGCCAGAATGAGTTGCATTTGGTACGTAGTAGGTTGAGATGAGATCGGCGAAGAGCAAGATAGGAATCACGGAAAGACGGAGTGATCGAGCGGAAATCGCGTCTGAGAGAGCGGTGATAGACTCGAAAAGCATGGCGGAGTCGACGCTTTGAGAGTAGGCATTGGATGTCAAACCATGGGGCACGGTGCAAGCGACGGTGTGGGTGAGACTTGAAGGGCAAGAGAATATCGAGAGTGGATGTGAGTTCAGAGTCGAAAAGAAATGCGAGATAGTGAGGAGATGAATATGTTATTGTGGGTAATGATAGAGACGATTTGAGTAAGGCAAAGCGGAGAAGGGAAAGGTCAAGATTTCTCCAAGGGCGACGTAGGATTGTAGGTGTGTGAGGAGGGGTGTGGTTGCGAGCGAGATCAAGGGTGATAAGAAAGTGATCGGATAGACCAGGATCAGAGATGGACAGTGAGGTGTGGGCAGCAAAATGATCGGGGACAGCGATGATGTCGAGTGCCTCGCCAAGTATATGTGTGGGGACAGTGGAGATTAGTTTGTAATTGTAGTTGGATAGAATGTTGATGAAGCGGATGGAATCTGTGGAAGAGGGGCGGTCTAGGCGGATATTGAAGTTGCCTAGAACGAGTGAAGGGATTGAGGACAAAGAACAATGAGAAAGGAGGTCAGCGAGTTCGGTAAAAAATAAGGCTGTAGGAGCTGATGAACCAGGACGGTATACAATGGCGAGATCTAGAGTGATCGGGTTAGACTTGAAAATTGAAGCGTCTCACAAGAGGTTAGAGATCCTCATTCTCATGACAGTTGGTGCCGTAAATACAAATCAATCCATTCTTGTTGCTTCCTTGATTATTGAATCAAAGAAAAGGGGGCTTCGGCCCATGCCGCCCCCCCCCAATCAAGATTGGGAAGCCTTCAAACGAAAAAGTCGGGGAAATGAAGACATTGCCAAGGGGCAAGTATGGAGCTAGTGGTGAGGAGGGGCAACCCTCCTGCACCTGGCTCTGTCTAGTGAGGCAATCCCTCATCCAACTAATCCATCACAATGCAGGGTACCTGTGATCCTTTTTGACTGAATATCCTTCAGTGAAATTCGGGAGGTGCTTATGCCCTTAGACTTTTATCTGGTAGAGACGTAGATGTTATAGTTCTTCAGAAGACGCAGTCTATCCACCTCCCCCAGGACATTACTCGATTCATCCCTAGGCACATTTGTTCCCAATATACTCCGTACATAACCCCGCCTAATTTATCTTCATCTCAAGGACTCTTGACCTTAGTTAAATGCTCCTTAAGATCCTCCCTCCTTTTAAATTATTCTTGTCCAGCCCTTTCTTGTTTAGTAGTTTCACTCTGTAAGAACGGTAAACGCTTCATTCTTGCCAATGCCTACATCCGTCCATGGGAGATTCACATGAACCGTGATCTCCTGGATAGGATAATTGACAGCGGTTATGACATGGTACTAGGTGACTTCAACGACAGAACTAGTCATTGGATTAATGCAGCACTCAGCAGAGCCAAGAACGGTTATTCATAAACCACCGTCATCCAACTTTCATTGCACATCAACATTATTACTGTTCCATGAGGGATGGTTGTTGAAACCCTACTTTACGGAGCAGTCGCGACAACATCTGTCCACCACTTATGAACTAATTCACTAGCGGATAGAAGAAGTGCTTCGAAGGAGATTCCACTTTGACCTGATCAGAGTGGCTTTCTTTCAGGTAGCTATCCAACGCTTCCTTCGAATTGGTAATGAGAGTTTAACCGAATTTAATTCCAATCTATCTTCGCAAGCTATCGCGTTGCTTTCAACAACCTATAAAGGTCGCATTTCCAGTCCAACTCCGACAAAACTCAAGACCTTAGCATATTTGCTCCGTCTCCCCAATCTCTCTGCTTCTGCCAGGCAAGTTCTCTCAAAAGAATATTGAAGCACTTGGTATAGGTTCCAACTGGGTAAGGAAAAGGCTAGCAGTGCTTACCTTAATCCATCCCAGTCTTCCTTCTGGAAGATATTTAAGAGGGAGAAGTTTGTCTGTTGGAAGGATAGTGCATTGGACTGGATTGGTCTTGATAAAGTTTTGGAGGTGTCACTATCCCTACATATATGGAGCCGCTTAATCACCGCAAACAATCCCGCCTTGGGGGAAATTCAGGAGTAGAGACTTATCAGTCACAGATATTCTCAACGTCTGATAACTCTTCCGGGCACCTTTAAATCTGTCGCTACACTCTCTTCTCGTATCTGTCAGCTTTTGACAGCCGTACAAAAAAGGGAGGTGACCGTCACAGTGCTATTAGCCACCCCATCCGATGTGGATGGCATCAGCATTAGAAGGATAATTTTTATATCTAAATAGTATCCGGTCTCTTTTCTTTAAGACCTGCTGCCCATTTCGATTCAAAATTATTTCGTCTCCATCTACGAAAAGCCGCTTGCGCGTAGAATCCGTGTTCATATGAGTAGGCGAAATTTAATCCCACTTGGTTTCCATGGGTTCGTCAAAGGTCGCTCGGTCCATTCAGCGATTGGTGAAGTGCATCGGTTTTGTCAGGAGAATATTCATCAACTCGCTGTGGCTGTTTTCCTTGATTTTTCCGCGGCATTTGACCGCACCTCAATTTTCTTTTTATCTCTTCTTTCAGATCCCTCGGGTTGCCTGCGAGAATTGTTAGCACGGTGGAGATATTGCTGTACACCAAGCGATTATTTTATGAAGATGACTCTGATGCACGTCAGTTCTACCCTATTACAGGTGTGCCTTATGGCTTCTCTCTTTCTCCTATCTTATATCTTGCTTCCTCCATTGAACTCTTTAAAATATTTAAACGCGAACAACGTCTAGTGGTATATGCTGATGATACCGCATCCCTGCTTTCTGGACGTAGGTGCAAAGACGTAGTCTCGGACATTAGCCGTTTCTATTTAAGATTAAAAGACCTGCTACCCCAATCCAATCTTATTTTATACTACGCAAAATCGCAGGTGGTCGTTTTTCATGGCACCCCTGCTACAAAGCAAAAACTTAAGAGATTAACACTCTCTGCGCTCTCCTCCATATTTGCTTCTGAACTACTCCCTACCTTCACGAGTCCAGTAAAATTTCTGGGGTTCACCGTTACGGTAAAATGGTGGCGAAAGCTGACCTGTATAGACTTAAACGTATCCTGAAGTTTAAGGATACGTTTTTTCTCAACCCCAATACCTGGGGGTGAGAGACCACGAATGGTTTAGGCGGAGAGCGGGGTATTGGATCAGCTGAATGGCTCATATCCCAATGGAATTAAGGCTTTAGAAATTTGTTGGAAGACTGGAAATTTTTTTCTTGTACTATTTTGCTCATAGCTGTTTTTCTTTTTAGTTATTATCGGTTATGTAGTTGTTTAAGAAAATCCTTAATGCAAACACATAAAAGAACGGTAAAAAATGTACAATAAAGTAATATCGAAGTGATCAAAGCATTCAATAAAATCGGATTTTCCAGCTGCTAAAAAGGAGGTAAGTGGAGCTATTTCTTTTAATTTGATACCTAGCACGGAGAGTGAACTACCTCCTGTACCAAAACAGGTCAATCTTGTGACCTTGAGACTCTTCGTACCATTAGAAAGGAAGAACTTATTCGATAAGTTCCTAAGAGACTTCACAAAACTTCACAAACAAAGGATAATAGTTAATTCCATTAAATATTGAGGTTGAAGTTCAAATATTATTTGTACTTCCAGGCATTACTAAGGATAAGCAATATTATGGCCTATCTAACAGATAACGATATAAAAGCGCTTGAAAAACAATACAAGGTGTCGAATCTACATTTAATCAATTGAAGGAATGGCTCTCCTATTCCCGTAGCCTTTTGCTATACTTCTTTGGACCAGGCCGAATGCCTAGCGAATTCCGCATGCAAACCGTTGCTGGGGCACAACCTCTCGTTTATAGTTACAGATATTGACTTACTTACATACCCCATTGTAACAGCTGCCACCAATGGGGGGCACTGGGCCTCTAAATGCAATCCTCCCAAAACTTGTGGCATTTGTGGTTCTTCTGACTTGCATCTTGGGAAATGCGACAAAACTCCACGTTGTTTTAACTGTGGTGGAGAACACCCTTCATGGTCAAACAATACTCAAGGCCCTGGCTAAAATGCTACACCTTCCGAATCTCTGTTTCTGCTAGGCAGACCCTCTCGAATGAATACTAGAGCTTTAGATATAGGTTCCAGCTAAACAGAAATAGGGCAAGCATTGCTCACCTTAATCCTTCTCAGTCTTCCTTCTGAAAGATATTCAAGAAGGATAAGTTTATCTGCTGGAAGGATATAGCTTTAGGCTGGATTGGTAGTATATGCCTTGATAATGTTTTGAAGGAGTCACTATCCCTACATAATTATGGAGCCAATCAATCAACCAATCCCGTCTTGGTGTGACTTCAGGAGTAGGGACTTATCTGTTACAGATATCCTTAACTCCTGGGGACCACTCCGAGGCACATTCAAATCCCACGCGCCACTTTCCACTCGTGTCTGTCAGCTTTTGACATACAGTCAGAGAAATGAGGTCGCCATCACAATGCTATTAGCTTTCCCGTCTGACATAGTGGACATCAACATCAGCCGTCGAGTTTTTTCACCTAAAAAGAGATTAATCACTTGTCCTAAAGATCTGCGGCCCATCTCGATTCAAAACGCCCTCATATCCATCTACGAGAAAGCGCTTGCGCGTAGAATCCGCGTTCATTTATGTAGGCGTAATTTGATCCAACCGAGTTTTCATTGGTTTGTCGAAGGGGACTCGGTCCATTCAACAATTGGTGAAGTGTATCAGTTTTGTCAGGATAATAGTCATCAGCTTGATGTGGCTGTTTTTCTTGATTTTTCAGCTGCATTTGACCGGATCTCCATTCCCTTCGTTATCTCCTCTCTCAGGTCTCTCGGGTTGCCTGCGAGAATTGCTAATAGGGTGGAGATATTACTGTATACCAAGTGATTCTACTATTAATACGACCTTTATCACCTATCATATTACAGGTGTGCTTCAAGGCTCCACACTTTCTCCAATCTTGTTTCTTGCTGCCACTCTTAAACTTTACAAAAAATTTTAACGCGGTGAACATCTTGTGGTATACGCTGATGATACCACAAAACATAAAAAGAACACATTATGTCATTTTGTTGCACAAGTTTTATACGTCGAAAAAAGCATGTCGGAGCTTCAAAGCTCGTTATTTTGCAACGATTTTCAAGCAAACAAGAAGAAGCGAATGTTCTTGGTCATCAATTCTCTTCCAAAGGTAGGACGGACTCACAAATAAGTGGTGATTTTTGTTTTCTGGACTCGGATATGGGGATATTATCCTCTATTCCAAAGCTAGCACACTTGTGCATAATACAGGCGTCAAAACCTATTGAAAAACAATTCTTGTTCCAAACGTTTCTTCGTGATTTTATTAGTTTTCACGACAAAAGAGTTATATTTAACTCTGTTAAGGTTTATCCCAACTCAGTGAAGATTTCTTTTACTAACGCCTCAATATTGGATGAGTATAAGGCTCATTTCGAGGAGCATTATCTTGATCACGGATCGATCACTATCAAGCCGCTCCGATGTAGCCTTAATATTTCGAACTTTCCACTGTACTTAGACGAGGATGACTCGAACAAGCTCAAGATTCGCTTCAAATTGCACTCAGTTAGGCAAGCACTGGGGAAGGGGCGCGAGCCCCTCTCAGTTGGATTTGCGAATGCTGACTTAGATAGTGGATTACTATTATCCCGTTCCTCAGGCAACCCCTTTATGGGTTTTATCTAAAAATTTACAATAATTGAGGAAGTGCAAGTGCGCCTCGTTCAAGAAATATCGTCAACGATTTATGAAACCCCCGTCTCACTCCTATGTAGAAGCTGCTGCTCCAGTCGGAATGTCGAACAACGACATCCTTACACTTTTAGCGAATCAAAAACGCACAATCATCGCTGAGCTAAACGCCTTTTTTATCCCTCTGGTCACTCCTACTGTCACTTAGGTTCCAGTAGACCTAAAGTAAAACCCCACCCACCGAACTAAGAAGGGGGTTCTGCCAGAATGGTTCGCTTACTTAAAGTGGGATAGATTCTAAAAGACTTAAGTGCCTCTCAGGGAAATGAAGATATTGCCTGGGGGTCTGGCCTGTGATGGGGCTAGTGGCAAGGGGGCAATCCTCTTGCACCTAGTTTTGTCTAGGTTGGCATCCTTCTTCTAATTAATTTAACACAATGTTGAGTAAACCCGAGCCTTTTTCACTGTATATTCTTCAGTGGAATTCGGGAAGTGCTCATGCCCTTAGACTTTTATCTGGAAGAGACGCAGATATTATAGTCCTTCAGGAGACGCAGTCTATTCGTCTCCCCAGGACATTACTCGACACATCCCAAAGCACATTTATGCCCACTATACTCCGTACATAACCCCACATCTCTACTCTTCATCTCAAGGACTCTTGACATTAGTTAAATGCTCCCTAAGGTCTTCCCTCCTGTTGAATTAATTCTCTGCAGCCCTGTCTTGTTTGGTAGTTTCACTCGTTAAGAACGGTAAACGTCTCAGTCTAGCCAATGTCTACATTCGTCCAGGGGAGACTCACAAGAACCGTGAACTCCTGGATGGGATTATTGACGGCGGATATGACATGATACTAGGAGATTTCAACGACAGAACTGGTCGTTGGATCAACGCATCGATACGCAGAGCTAGGAACGGTTACTTCATTCATAAACCACCGTCCCCTTCCTTTCATTACATATCAACGAATTCAATCCTCAATATTTTACTGCTCCACTCGATGTGGTTGCTTAAATCCCTCTCTACGGAGCAGTCGCGTCAACAGCTGTCCAACTCTCATGACTTCATTCGTTGGCAGATAGAGCAGGACACGCTGCTGAGAAGGAGGTTTCACTTTGATCCAATCAGTGGCCTTCTTTCAGGCGGCTATCCAACGCTTCCCCCGGATAGGAAATGAGAGTCTAACCGAATTCAATACCTACCTCTTTTCGCGAGCTATCGGGATTCTTTCGACTACCTATAAAGGTCGCATTTTTAATCCAACTCCAACAAAACTTAAGGTCTTAGCCAAATTACTTATCCTCCCTAATCTCTCTGCTTTCGCAAGACAAACTATCTCGACTGAATACTGGAGCACTAGGTATAGGTTCCAGCTGAGTAAGGATAAGGCGAGTATTGCCAGTCTTAAGCCGGCTCAGTCTTTCTTTTGGAAGGTATTCAAGAAGGAGAAGTTTGTATGTTGGAAGGATAGAGCATTGGTTTGGATAGGTAAGATAGGCCTTGATAAAGTTTTGGATGAGTCACTAGCCCATCACAATTATGGAGCCACTCAATCACCTCAACCAATCCCGCCCTGGGGTGACTACAGGAGTAGGGATTTATCGGTAAATGATATTCTCGACTCCTGGGGTCCACTACCTCCAAATCCGTCGCTCAACTTTCTTCTCGGGTATGTCCGCTTTTGACTGCTGATCAGAGAAGAGAGGTGGCCGTCACAATGCTTTTAGCTTCCCCTTCCGATGTAGCAGGCATCAATATTAGTAAACGTGTTTTTATCCCTAAGGTTAAATCTTGCTCTTGTCTTAAAGACCTGCGTCCCATCTCGATACAAAATGCCCTCGTGTCGATTTACGAAAAAGCGCTTTCGCGTAAAATCCGCGACCATATGTTAAAGCGTAATTTGATCCATTTCGGTTTTCATGGGTTCGTCAAAGGTCGCTCGGTCCATTCAGCAGTAGGTGAGGTGGAGCAGTTTTGTCGGGAAAATAGCCATCGTCTGGTAGTGGCCGTTTTCCTTGACTTTTCTACTGCATTTGACCGCATCTCCATTTCCTTTGTGATCTCTTCTCTTAGGTCCCTCGGGTTGCTGCGAGAATTGTGAACAGGGTTGAGATTCTGCTGTATACCAAGCAATTTTACTATAAGAATAACCCTGATGCGCGTCAGTTCTACCCTATTACGGATGTGCCTCAAAATTCCCCAATTTCTCCTATCTTGTACTTTGCTGCCTCCATTAACCTATTCAAAATATTTAAACGCGAACAACGCCTAGTGGTGCACGCTGATTACACCACAGTCCTGTTCACTAGACACAGATGCAAAGACGTAGTCTATGACATCAGCCGGTTCTTTTTAAGATTAAAAGACCAGCTACCCAAATCCAATCTTATCTTAAACTCCGCTAAATCGCAGGTGGTTGTCTTTAATGGCACCCCCGCTACAAAACAAAAACTTAAGAGATTAGCATTTTCTGCGCTCTTCTCCATATTTACGTCTGAACCACTCCCTGTTTTCACAAGTCGAGTAAAATACCTGGTTCACCGATACGGTGAACTGATCGGCGAAAGCTGACCTAGATATACTCAAAGGTATCCTGAAGAAAGCTATGTGGCCCCTGAAACGGGATCAGCATCAGTCATTGAAAGGAGAGCCCAGGTACGCCTTTGGGGTACCTGGCCTATCTCGGGATTAGTCTTTTTTTCGAGAGGACGTCCCCCTGAGTAAAGGCTAAGGTTTCTCAAGCTCCTCGTCTCTCGTTTACCGAGCATAGTCCGCGCCGATTGGATTCTTCGGGAGGTGAAATACCCCGGGTGGCTCAGTCGGAATGCGATTTGTTGGATCGGTTGGGGGCTCAGATCCTCCTGGATTTGAGGCTGTGAGCATGGAAGACCTACACATGTTGTCTTGTTGAATTCCTTTGATTTTCTTGTAACTGGCCTAACATTTATTTATTTATTTTTTTCACCATGCATTATTTTTTATTAAGAAAATCTTTATTATTATTTTTGTCAAAAAAATTATATTATTTTTAAAATCTCAGGTATCATCGACTTTTTCTACGAACGGGGTAAGAGGTTTGTTAACCTTCACTGGAATGATGGTATTGGGGAACTTCATCCTATTCACAAACTAAAAAATCTGATAATTATCAAACTTTCTGAGCCTCAAGTGCGCAGAAAGTAGGATCAAAAATATGAATAATCATTATTTCAAAATCGAATATTCCAATCAAAGTTTGCATTTGCATTAATAAAATAATGGCATTGAGAAAATGTAAGACATAAAATTATCATTGGGTCGGCTTCATCAATTATCCTCGTGTGAATTCTTTAATTCTAGATGCAGCACTGTACACTACAATCATCGTAGGTGGACCTCATCAGCGGTGAGCCTACGCCTACCTTTGTTGCTTCGGCCCTTTAATTATCTGCTGAAATCTTTTCCTCTGCTGCTATTCTGTAGTGATATTACGTCAACTGTAGTGCTATTTCCGTCTTTTGGTTTCAAAAGACGGATGCAACGTACAGTTTGCACAAGTGGAAATGTTTTCTTTACAAACTGTATCGTTTGTTTTTACAGAAAGGCAGCAGAGGAAATTTTCAGCAGATAATTAAATGACCGAAACACGAAAGGTAGGCGTAGGCTCACTGCTAATGAGGTCCACCTACGCTGATTGTAGTGTAAAGTGCTGCATCTAGGATTAAATAATTCACACGAGGATAATTGATGAAGCCGACCAAATGATGATACTCGCTCGTGTATGCAATTGTTCATTCTACATAAAATTATGTAGTTATAAAGTTTGACGAATGATTTAACGAACTTTTGCTATTGAAATATTCATTGTAAATTCGATTTAATGGTTTGTTTAAAATTTCATAGTACATTTTATATTTTATTCTTTAAAATTTTATTTTTATTTATTGTCCATAAAAAACTTTTGTTCTTTCTTTGTTCAACGTATAAGATTTAGTTAAAAAAAAATTTCTCTACTAGTTTCTTATATTTCTTAATATTTTTATTTGTAAATGAACAAAATATTGTAAATATAATATAAAAATATAATTCAAATAATTTTTAACCATCGAATTATGTTATAAATGCACTAGTTTCTCGTATTTATAAAATATAATATAAATAAAAAAATTATTTAACTTTTAAATAAAAAAGTTATTCAACTTTTGGCAATAATATTAGTACATTAATTTAATTTACTTATGAGATAATTCAAATAAGGGTCCTACAATCATTAGATACTGATCATTTTTGATTAAAGATACATTTATTTCTTAACCTTCCGTTACTCGTATAAAAGGCTTGAAGAAACTAAAATATGTTATTATGAATTCGAATTTAACAAATCTGATTACATTGCCTTGTATTATAGATATATATTTGCTGCACAGTTATTTGCCTAAATGATTAGTTCTGCTAAATTTTCTAACGGTTTGAACATATCCGTCAAAAATTGGATTTTACAAAATAAAATTTTTGTTCGGAATATACCACGGAAGAATTCGAGTTTATGTTTCTGTATAACCATTGCAGAAATGTTATTTTCCTAGTTAGCATTTGTTATTAAGACATTAATGACATGAAATAAATAAATCAGTAAGTTGTAATATATGAATATTAAGTAAAATAAAGTAACATAAAGTAAAATAACATTATCAAAATACTTATGATTTAGTAAAACGTAAAAGAGGCATATCTACAGTACATTTATTTGTTGCACAATTATTTTGCTAAATTTTAAGTTTTGAGGATTGTTTTAAAGACTTGAGCAAATTCGTCAAAACATCGACATTTCAATGCAATATTTTTGATTCCAAATTAAGATATTTATTTTACTTGGGTACATATACCTCTGATTCATTTTATATACAATTCATACTTTTATAAAGCCAGCAATTTCATCAGCTAAGTTTTCGGTTTATGTGCAAATTACATATGCACATTTTTGTTCGATAAAAATATTATTTATGTCGTAAAAATTGTTATAAAAATTATGCTAATATTGAAATGTAATTATTTTTTTAATCTAGGCGTAAACAGTACATTCCACGAAAAATTATCCGAGACAATGAATGCACTTATTCAGTGCAGAATGTTGATAATAATTGTGATAATTTTACCTATGATCCAGAGGAATCCCGACAAAATATTTTTAATGTACCTGGAGAAGAAACTTTTTTAAATGTAAGTACAACTATTCAAACCGAAGAAGTTTATAAAAAGGACAAACTAGTAACGTCAAAAATGCATCTTAACAAAATCTCACTTCTTTTAGATACAATTCAGCTTTATATTAACAAATGACAAGTTAGCATTTTGAAATCTAGTTTTAAAAAAGTACCTACATATATAAACTTTCAATTTAGTTAAAATTCTTTTATTAATATGAACGATACACATTATAAATTGATTAATTTTATTGTTATAAATGCGTTCTTTACATAAAAATATTTTTGTCACACACAATTTAATCGACAAAATAATTGCAATGAGGGAGAAGTGCAATAAAATGCCATAAATGTATTACATTGAATTAGAACTTGCTATAGATAAAAACGTTTCAGGAATGAATGCATTAAATTTATCTTTTGTTCATAATACTAATTTTAAAATCTGTCTTTGCGTCTCAATGTACATTAAGAATATATTAACGTTGCCGCTCTAAAATATGTTTATGTAAAATACCGTTGTTTGATATTTATTCACAATGCTTGTGATATACTAAGGTTGAGCATCTTGATGTAGAGAAATTACAAATTCATGCTTGATAAAAACGTTAATTTAATCAATTTCAAATTCGGTAATGTATGAATGTTTTAAATTAAAACTGTTACAATAATGTAAAAGAAATTCAAACGTTAAAAATGATTTCAATAATTGTAAGACGTTGTAATGTTAATAATATTTTAATAGCTCAATTGGAACGAGAAAAATTAAATTTTTGTTCTACAAAAATTAAAGTAAATTACTAAATTAAATAATTACTAACTACTAAAATCAACGAATTTTAGAATGAAAAACATTCGAATGAAATTAATAGATAAAATCAATTGCAAAATCATGTAGTTTGCAAAATTAAATTTTATTTGAATAGAAGTTTCTCGATATGCATATATATTTAAGGATCGATTATGTTGCCAACCAATTTAATCCTTCGATGGACGTGATTGTCAACAGAAACAAACATATAACGCACGCGTCGATCAAGCGAAGTAAGTGATGACACCTTTTTAATGTACTTAATTGAGTGTTTTTGCAACTTTTGAAATATTTTCTAAACTCATGTAAGCGCTGTTTGTTACTGCAAAGAATGCTTTGAATTAAATTTCAAAACGATCATGGAGAATTTTCAGATTTGTTTTTAGTTCTATTTTAAACGCAAATAAATGTACAAATAAATTGGGCTGCTACAATCAGTAATTGTATTGAAATGTCTAAAATTATAATATAAATAGTTTTTGTTTTTGCAATAATACTATTCTAAGCTGACACTTTATTAGAACATTTTGTATTTGATTTAATTAAAGCTTTTCGAGTTATATATTTTTTAATATAATTTCGATAATCATTTAGGTACAGAATAATCGGCATGGACAATGCCGGAATTCGATATGCCTGTTCATTGTGGCAATTGTTATAAGTGGCGAAAGAGCCTTAATAAGCACTGGCAAGAGAAACATAGATTTGAATCGCCACCACCATTAGATGCGGATATTCAGATTAATGTTAAATTCCAACAAGCGTTCAAAAAATTCTGATACTAGTATTGGCAACAACACTATTAATGTAAAAATGGAGTCACCAATTACTGCCCAAAGCAACAACAGTGAAAAACGATACAAAAATAATAATGGCGAAAATGATGACCCAGAGTTAGATTGTGCGGATGTCTTAGATTTATCGGTGAAAGCAAACACCGTTAATAATTGGCCGATTAGTTGCGAATTTGAAATTGAGTATGAAAACTAAATTATTCAATGTTGCCAGAGTTTAATATTAAATTATCAGAATTAGATAATGGCCATGAACACGAAACCAACAGAAGAATTTAATTTCATCTTAAAATTGATTTTGTAAAAGAAATTTTATATATTTAAATTTTATTTAAACAAAATTTTATATCTTTTATAAAATATATAAAGTTGAGTTCTGGAGAATTTTTGTTCGATCTATTGAAAAAATTAAACTAAAAAATATTTAAATAATAAATCTAAATTTAGAGTAATATCTCAAATTGAGTATCGAAAGCTTTTATAAAAGTGATACATGTTTAAAGCAATTGAGTAGAGCAATTAGACCGCTATCAAAGCTAAGAGAACTACCGCAAATACTAACTAGAGCATTGAATGCAGCTTTGACATCGGATGTATTTCCTAAAATGATCAGCAAACATCCTTGTCTCAAGATAAAATGAAACGTGTGTTTTCTCTTTATATCAGCTCTATGTTGAGATAATAATTTGAATACTTCAGCTGAATTGATTTTTATTTCACAATACGATTCCGCATTAATAATAACCTTCACGTATGCCTGGGCAGCACTTGTCGAGTCATGATCATCGCCAATAAACTTGATGTTACAATTTTTAGGAGTTAATTTTCTATTGACAGGGATGTAAATTCCATAATTGATTTAAACACATATTCCAAACTATTAATTAAACGTTTATTTTAAGAGCTTTATCAAATTTAAGGTTTTGTTTAATTTTTTTATCAAAAATGATGACCCAGAGTTAGATTGTGCAGATGCCTTAGATTTATCGGTGAAATCAAACACCGTTAATAATTGGTCGACTGGTTGCGAATTTGAAATTGATTTTGTAAACGCAATTATTAAATGTTGCCAGAGTTATTGGCCGACTGGTTGCGAATTTGAAATTGATTTTGTAAACGCAATTATTAAATGTTGCCAGAGTTATCAGAATTAGATATG
>WNNJ02000163.1:0-28604 GCA_012934845.2 Pomphorhynchus laevis | reverse complement strand
TAATAAATCGCTCGCCAAGCAAAATATTATTCTAGTGTTCAAGATTATGCTTAATGACCCCTAGTTTTACATTGAAATTTAATTTTTTTTATTTAAAGTTAAAGTTTAATTTTATTTTAGTTAAGCTATAATTAAGCTAAATCATACATCATAAGAAATAAATTCTTACATGATTCTTAGAAATCATATCAGCTAACCGAAACTATGTATTTTATATTATTTATAAATTAAAAATAATGCTAAAATATAAATAATTAAATAATTAAATAATTATAAATAATAAATGACTGTTATATAACGTATTGAATATTGTTGAATATTGAATGTTGTTGTATATTCAACAATATAACGTACGATTCTTTCAGAGAATCGTTTTGAGCGGACATTTTTGGATGTCGTTGTTTTCAAGCACTTGGCTCAATCGTGTTCTCAATCTAGCGCTGTGGCATCTTTCGTTTTCCATGAGTCCCGTAAAATATACAAATATGAAAACCGCGTAATCACAGTAGAACGTTGCGTTTTTAAACCCGTTGTCTTCTCGGCGACTGGAGGTTCAGGTTCGGATGCAAATCAATTAATCAATAGAGTAGCTGCAAGGATGGCATTATCGTCATACCTATCCTACGCGGACTGTACGAGAATGATAAGAAGTCGGTTGGCATTCTGTCTGGTGAGGGCTGTATCGCATTGCATCCACAGCTATCGGAAGACGTCGTGATCAAAAATAAAACTTTTTCACTTTCGATGACATGTTGAAGACAATCATAAAATAGACCTATTTGTGGGTAACCAAAAACTGTATATTATATTATTATTGTCTTTATTAATAAAATTATTTGCTAATAAAACTGAATATTGTTTACAATATAACAGTATAGCCTGTTGTTTATTACAATCCATAAAACTTTTTCGCTTAATAGTTTAAATAAATTTTTAATAATATTTTGTTGTTTTATATAATGCAAATTTAATATTTTTAAAAAATTTTGTTGATGTATTATTAATTCTACATTATAAGAAAAAATATCTATCAAACTTGCTTGAAAATTAGCTCAAACAATTATGTCGTATCAAGAATACATAGTTTCAGTGTTTTAGACAGAGGTTATATTACCAAGAAAACAAAGTCAATAGGACGATAATAACCTGTCAGTAGAACAAATTAGAACAGATAATTGAGTCTACGTATTTTATTAAAATAATATCAAAATAAAAATAAAGATAAATGATTATAAATGATAAATGATACATTGTCTTATTATTTATTAGTCAATTCATAAAAATTGACTTTATTTTTAATTAACCTTAAAATTTTAACTTTATAAAGCTATCGAAATATTGAATTTTTTCAAATAAAGGAAAATGAGTTTATTTTTTTAGTTCCAATAAAACCATACAATCGAAATGGAAGGAGATTGTGAATTTAGTATTTATTATAAAATCTTATATAATTATTTATTATTTATCTTTATTTTTATTTATATAGTAGAAAATACGAAAACTTAGTTATTTGATCTGATTTGATTAAGTTAAATAAAATCTTATATAATTTTTATTATTTATCTTATTTTATTTATATAAAGTATAAAATACGTAAAGCAGTTATCTCATTTGTTAAATGTGCCTATAATCCTTATTCGAATACGTCGTCTATTATTTATTAGAAAATTTATAAAATTTGATTTTTATTTTAAATTTTAATTATAAATTCCATCGTAATATAAATATAAATTGTATAAAATCTTATATAATTATTTATTGTTTATCTTTTTTATTTATATAATGTATAAAATACTTAGAATAAGTTATCTGATCTGATTTGCCATTATTTTTAATCCAAAAACATAAGTTTTGAATTTAAACAATAATTTAGCTTGAAAATTTTGCTAATTTTATATCGTTATATAAATATAAATAGTATAACATCTTATTTAATTATTTATTATTTATCTTTTGTTATTTATATAAAGTATAAAATACGTAGAATCAAATCTGATTTGATTTGCCATTTTTTTAATCCAAAAACATAAGTTTTTAATTTAAAAATAAATTTGCTTGAAAATTTTGCCTATTTTCTGTCGTTAAATTAAATTAAAGTTCTATCGTTTTCTATCGTTACATGAAATTCCTTGGTGATTTATTTTTACATTTATTCTTATATTTATTATAAAAATATTTATATAATATTAATATTTATTAATATTTATTATATATTTTTTCTATAAAGTTATTACAGGAACAAAGAAGCAGAAATTATCCTTTATTTGATTAAAAAAATTCTATATTTTGATAGCTCTTGCTATCATCATCAGGATTACAATAAATGTTTTACAACAAAACATTTATTTTAATCCTGATGATGATAGCAAGAGCTAGTGAAATATAGTATTTTTTATCAAATAAAGGATTATTTCTGCTTCTTTGTTCCTGTAATAACTATATATTTGAAATGGATAAAGATTATGGTTTTAGTATTTATTATTATATTTTTTCTATTTTTTCATTACACTTTTTATTACACTTTTCATTTGTCGGGTATTTCGTATCATAGTAAACTTCTTATAAGGTTGATGGACATTATACGCATCAATAATTTAAAACTAGTCGTGTCTATAATGCACATCAACCTCAAAAAGTATTATTTGTATAAATAATGTAAGAATATTTAATTGTTTGTATCGGCTTATGCGTTTGAGATTAGATAAAAATTAAGCAATGAGTCATTTATTTAAACTCATTTTTTGGACTACGAGATTAATTTGAGCAGATTAGAAAACAAAAAGTCGAGCCACGTTTGAATAAAAGGATAAAATAATACAGAAAAATATGCTTGTGTCAAATAAGAAATTTTAAATTACAAAGGTAGAACACATATGTAACATTTGTAAAATAATAATTTTAAATAATTAATGCATGACATTTTTAATTTCAAACCAATAGATTGTAATACTTGTAAATTGAAGGTAAATTTTATATAATTACCGTTAACATTTGAATTATGTCAGCTAATTTCAAGTAGTAAGTTTGTTCTAAAGTGCAGAGTTTATATACAGACAATACACAATATGTAATCCATCATGAGAATATTTAAATTTGAATCAGTTAGTTTTACATTAGCTTGCATAATCCGTAGGGATAGTTCTTTCATAGACTATCTCAGATACATCCGATGACTTTAACAGCGGACTAGACAATGGACGAAAATGCGGAGGAGAGTCACGGAGGCCTGTTTCCTTACAGTACTGATGTTGGATCATCAAAGAATATTGGGATTGGGAGATAGCCGATCAAACAAAATCACTCGGATGACTCCAACGGCGGATTGGACAATTGACGAAAAGATGAAAGAGAGTCTCGGATACCTGTTTCCTTACAGTAGCGATGTTTGATCATCAAAACATATTGGGAACGGGAGATAGCCAAACATACAAAATCACTCTAATGATTCTAACGGCATATTAGACAATGGTCGAAAAAGAGGATGAGAGTCACGGAGGCCTGCTTCCTTACAAAAGCGATGTTGAATTAGGCGAACGAAGAAACCAAAACAATGAAAATGACAAGCAAAATATTTACAAAACATAAATCAAGTGCCAAGAACAATGGTCAACTCACCACTGACCGTAGGAGTTTTCATTGTCGGGTGCCGTGTGACCAGACAGTTGTACGGAGACAGCGAAAGAAGCATCAACATCCAAAGCGGACTAGCCTTCGTTTAGGAACATGAAATTTCATCTCGCTGACAGGGAAGGAAACATAACTAGTTGGAGAGATGGTTTGCTTCGGTATAAAAATTGTCGAATTGACTTCTTTTCACTATTCTAGAACGAAACTCTTGGATCAAGGCTGGACCTTGAACTATTCGGGAGTTACCAACGGAAACGACGGCAGGCGGGTGTAGCAATACTTACAAGTCCTGGTTGTCGTTCGTTATAGTGAGGTTAAACTCAGTGAATCAAAGGTTCGTCTCTGAGACTTCTAGTCAAAGAGGTAACAGGAATAACTGTTGTGTGTGCGTATGCTCCCAACATTATCTCGGAATACGTAGTCTTCGTGGAAGATCTTCAGGCTATGTTTGATAGTACGTTTGTTAGAGATTCCCTCGTCCTATTGGATGACTTCAATGCTCATGTTGATATCGACAGTAGCACTTGGAAGGGAGTGTCTGGGAGGAATGGACTCTCTAATCTGAATGCGAGTGGTATTAAATTATTGCACTTTTGTTCTCTTAACAATTTGTACAAAACAACACCATATTTGAGCATAAGGAGATCTATAGATGCACATGGCAACACGATTCTCTCAGTCAAAGATCAATGATCGATTTTGTAATCGTTTAATCTCATCGACGACGTTATGTTCTGGACACTCGTGCGAAGAGAGGGGTTGAGCTGTCAACATATCACTACCTTGTAGTTATTAAATTTCGAAGCATGATCGGATGCTAGACAAGCCTGGTAAACCCAAACGTTGTGTGATGACGTGCTGGGAGCGATTAACATGTGTTTCTGCCAAATAACGTTTTTCTGGCTATATTCGGAAAGTCTTCTCTCGGTTACCAGAAGAGGTGAATAACATTGATCATGAATGGGATATGTTCAGATTCTCGCTTGTCAAAACAACTGAAAAATTGTGGCTCGAAGGCTTTTGGTGCTTCTCGCGGAAAAAATATTCGAACTGCTAAGTGAACATCAAAAGTTAGAGATTTTGTCAAACAGAATAAGGCAACTTTGTCAGATAAATCTGTAGAAAAGTACCGAAGAACAAAGAGAGTTTCAGCTCGAGCAGTTACCGAAGCGAATAAGGCGGCTTAAAAGAAGTTTCAAGAGCACTTAGAACTTGATTATAGGTCAGCTTCGAAGATTTTTTGGAAAAGGATCAGGAACCTTCGTGTTGAAAAGCAGTAAGTAAACTCCTCAAACTGTCTATGACAAGAGAGGATTTATGGTGACTGACATTGAAGAAATTCTTGGTTGTGTGAAAGAGCATTTTAGGAGCCTTCTTAATCAGATGCCTTCTTTTGTAGAAGTAGAGCTTTGAGAATCAACAGAAGAGCTTATCTCTTTGGAAGAGGTCATTGCTGTTGTTAAAAAACTTCGTAATGGCAAGTCTTCTGTAGTATACGAGATTCAAGGTATATAGCGATTGGCGAACTGGGGGTAGTGGTACCGATCTTTAATAAAGGTGGCCGAAGAGTCTGTTCCAATTATCGGGGCATCACTCTTCTAGCCAAACTGTTAAGCTATTTGCTAGGATTCTTGAATAAAGGATATATCCTATAGTTGAGAGACAGTTCAAGAGGAACAATGCGGCTTTCGTCCAGGTCGTAAACTACGGATCAGCTTATTACTCTCTCAAACATCCTTGAACGGTCTTTAGAGTTAGCTCAACCGGTATACATGTGTCTTGAAAATTTGGAGAAGTCGTTCGACCGAGTTCCGCGAGAGAGGTTGTGGGAGGTACAAAGGAAGCATGGAGTACCACACTATCTGCGAGTAGCTGTGGCTTCTCTGTATGAACAAAGTATGAGTTGTGTTCGTGTTCTAAGTAGGAAGTCTGAATCATTTCAAGTAGGCGTTAGAACCTTCGTCAGGGTTGTCCTTTGTCTCCACTTTTGTTCCTTGTTTACAAGGACAAAATTTCGAGACGTGCTGCTCTGACGGATGTCGGTCTTCAGTTCGGCTCCGTCAGGATACCATCTCTACTTTTTGCAGATGACGTTGTTTTGTTGGCTCTTTGCCTTAAGGACTTACAATGCCTACTAGATCGATTCACGATGGAATGCCAAGCGGCAGGGATGTTGGTTAGTACCTCCAAGACTGTCTATATGTGTTCGTCTCAGATTCAGGTGTCAATGTCGATACGGATTGGGGATAAGTTCTTCCTTATTTAAAGAATTTTAAGTATCTTGGGTTATTGTTCTCGAGGGACGGCAGGAACATCAAAGAGATTGAGAAGCGGATTTGTGCAGCTAATGCAGCAATGCGTTCTTCGTACAATTCAATCGTGGCGAAGCACGAGTTCAGTCTTCCGGCGAAGCTTTGATTTACTACGCAATCTTCGTTCCTATCTTAACCTATGATCATGAGCTTTGGGTTATGACCGAAAGGATAAGATCTCGGATATAGTCGACCGAAATGAGGTTATTTCGCTACTTCTCTACATCGAACAAAGTCAGTTGAAGTGGCTAAGACACGTTCTGAGTGTCTAGGGATCGCCTTCTTTGGAAGGTTTTCCAGGCCGCACTTTCTAGAAAGAGACCTTGCGGTATACCTCGATAACGGTGGAGAGATCAAATCTCGAAACCTGCCGAAGGCAGCCTTTGGCTATCTGAAAGATATCTTTGGTCTGTAGCTCAGGTTCGCGATGTCTGGAGTAGTTTGGTTCGTGCACTGCCTCTACGTCTCGACACCCGGACTTGTTGTTGATAGGAAAAATTTTGTGTAAAACAAAAATCTTTTTTTGACAAGAAAGTATTGTTGTCGCTAACAGTAGTTAACGAAATATCAAAAATAATTTCTTCTTTCATTTGATCCAGCTCCAATAATTGTCTGTTATTAGTTAGTCGATTATAAAAATTGACTAATTTTAAATTTCAAATTTTTATTTTAAGTTGATATAAATTATAAATTGACGTTCGCTATGCTCGTTTGAACAAAGAGTCTGTTTGATCTATTTTTATCTTGCGATACAGGCGATACAAGCGCTTGTTTCCAGGCCTGTCTAAGCTTTCATCGAATGGATTTCGCCAGAAAACCAAATTTATATTTATGTCAAGTTAAAATTTAAAATTGAAATTTAAAATAAAAGTCAATTTTTATGAATTGAGTAATGAATAAATAATTATTGGAGCTGGATTAAAGGAAAGACGTAATTATATTTGATATCTCGCTAAGTACTGTTAGCATATTCAGAATTTTCTGAAGATGCTAACAGTAGTTAGCGAAGGAATTCTGAAGAAAATTCTGAATAATTTTCTGAAGATGCTAACAGAAGTTAGCGAAATATCAAAAATAATTACGTCTTTCATTTGATCCAGCTCCAATAATTATTTATCAATAATGTATCAGTATCAACTATTTTAAATCAAATATTAAGTCAATTTTAGCTTGAAATGTGAATATGAATGCTTTTTTAGAAAAACAATTCAAAAGGGCTAAGTAAATAATTGTCAACATGAATACCGAAGAACAAATTGCAAATCTAATATTATAATTTAATACAAATGGAATTAAAAGTTATTTAATTTCATTTAATAAATGATTAAGCAAAACGATATTTAAAATGTAATTAAATGATAAATGATAAAAGCTAAACATTTATTGAATAACCTTGTTTGATTTGTAAAAGATTGATTGGTACACACCTGATAATTTTGTAAATGTCATTTACACCAAATTACCTTTCTATTAGCTAGATCTAGAAATATAGAACTTTTGTTCTAAACTAATAGCAAATAACGTTTATGCATAACAATATTTTCTATAAAATAAGGGGCTTTATCGTGGCTCAGCAATAGTCGTGAGGCAAAGGATTTGTTCCTCACTAGTCGAAAGTTCCAGGACGCCCTTGTTACTCGATACGATTGGAAGACTCTGAATCGGGAAGGGAGGTGTGAATGTGCAGCAAGTCCTGAAATAGTCCACATAATGTCTTGTCGGGCTGGAGGAATGACTTTTGTACGACATAATGCAATTGGAGATGAATTAATGGGTCAACATCAAAAAGTATGTTGCCGAGTAATTTCTAAACCAACCTTACAGAATGTCCCAGAGACCACACTATTCGAAGCAACGACGGCTACCAGAGATAGGAATACAAGAGGTGATATATTGTGCAACGGACTTTTTGGCATGTAACAGACCTTTTTGGACATCTGCGTATTCAACAGTTTTGCTCCTTCATATTCTCTACGTCACATGATAAGCCCATTCACTTACAATGAAAAGAGAAAGCGAAGCAATTATGAAGAACGAATAAGCACGATAGAAAGATAATACTTTTACCCAATTATCATGTTTATAGTCGGGGGTCTAGGGAATGTGGCCAACACTGTGCTAAAAAATATAGCAAAGATTTATGCTTCCCGGAGCATAGACATCTATGCTGAAATCGTTCACTCTCACAGATGCCGCGTGTTAAGGATAATAACCGGTCTGGTATCGATGCCAATGCGAAATAGGTGGAACCAATACAGAGCGAATAGCAAGGAAGAAATAAATTTGCATAAATAACTTCTGAATGTTAAAAGTAGAAACTAAAATTTTATTTGTAATTACTCAATTTGACATTTATTTGAAGATAACCTGCATTGCAAATGTGTTATTAAATTAAAAAAACGTTATTAATTATAAATTAATTCTTAAAAAAGGTATTCTTGTATCACAATAATAAGAGCATTATATAGAAGACATTAATTATAGTTATCAAATGGGTATCATGAATTTACAAATTTATAAAAAGTATATAAATGTACATAAGCAATGACAGCGGTGGGATTCGAACCCACGCCCCTGAAGACTGGTGCCTAAAACCAGCGCCTTAGACCACTCGGCCACGCTGCCGAAATTAAAATTTTAATAATCGTATTTAAATAATTTATCATTAAGAATAAATAACAAATTGACTATTATTTTTAAATCTTTTTTATAAAATCTTATATAAAAATTATTTATGAATTTAAATTATTAAGTATTTATTATTTAAATTCTATTTAGCATTATATTTTCATTTATAAATAATATATAATACGTAGACTCAGTTAGCTTATCTGATTTAAAAATATTAATTCTTAAATATTAATATTTAAATCATCAATATTCAATTACTGTGGTGATTAATACAATTATCTATTACTACATTACGTTGAAACATTACGTTGATATTGATTACACGCTTATTTAGGTGTAAACATTCGACTATATTGAACAATCGTTTTTCCAACTCTACATTTTTGTCGTGTGTCCGAATCGTGATAATGCGTTGCTGCAATAAATTGTCGATAGCAATTTTTATAGGAATGCTAAACACTTGATGTTATATTCCAACATTAGTTTGTTTAACCTATAAGGAAATTCAAACAAATGTTTGAATTTCCTTACAATTCGTCAGGAATTGATAAATCCTGACGATTGATCAAGGAATCTAAAGATTCCTTGATCAATCGTCAGGATGTACTGCTTTCGACGTAGGCTGTTTTTGTTAAATCAAATCAGCTAACTGAGTCCACGTATTTAATATAATTATAAAAAACATAATAATGCTAAATCGAAATTTAATAATTAAATAATAAAATAAATAATTGTTATACGATTTTTTATAATTTAAATCAAGTTAAAATAAAAAATTGAAATTTAAAGTAAAAATCATTTTTATGAATTGACTAATAAGGAACATACATTGTATCAGAATAAGGATTAGAGGTCATCAGCAGAAACTGCTATGCTATCAGGTTTTGCCTTATTCCTCAACCAACATAGGAGCGAAGCCAAATATATGCTAATGATGTATTTCTTCTGATGAAAATCTTATTATCTAATACAAAGTATATTATTCAGTAACAATCCATCAAAATTTGCCACTTAAAGTTTAAATTTATTCTTTATATTATTGTGTTGATTTATATATTTTACTATTTTCTGCTTGATGTTATTTTTATAGTAATCTAGTTTAAAATATGTATCTATTAAATTATTTAAATGATTTTGAAGAAAACCAATATCGTTACATAATTGTTGCAATTCTTAAAATTTCATTATTTAATGTATTGTATTTTATATTATATGGTATGCATGAATGCTCATGCAAAAATATGTTTCTTGTAAATTTAAATATGTCATCTTTACGATATAAATTAAAAGTAGTTTTAATTGATTTTAATTTAATGTTCATATCAAGATATTCACTTTCTTTATCATTAACATTGGTTTTATTAAGAATAAGGCTACCTAGATAAATTTAGTCGCTTATCGAATAAAAATTGCTAGAATTAAATACACATATATCATCAATATATCGAAACATATATTTCATATCTTTATAATTTAGATTTATTTTTTAAACAGTTTCGAACAAATTCATATTCGATAAAGCTTAAAAATTAGTCAGCTAAAATTGGGTCACTATTGCCACCCATTGGAACACTTTTTATTTGTCTAAATATAGATGTCCCTACTTTTAAATAATTTTGATTTATTAAAATATTTAAGGATTCTAGATTTGTATAAAGCGTATTAAAATCGTATGTATTTATATTTTGAAAATTTATTCCTTTGTCTGTTCTAAAAATTCTTTTGTAGAATTAATACTGAAATAGTGTTTTATACCAGTATTAATTTCGATTACCTTGCAATATTTTTTAAAGTGTGCTTTAATTACTTTAAGTATTTTATTCATATAGACAGAAAGTTGTTTTAATGTACATTTAACTTCTTCCATCAGTAAATCATAATAAAGCTGTTTGGAAATGAAGACAAAGTTATTACTAGCTTTGTAAATAGTTGTTATTATATAGTTATACTTCAATTTAGTAAGTTCTAAATACATATCTTAATTAATTTGATCTTTCCTTTTATAATTGTTTGTTATTTTCATTTTATCTCTAATTTTATCTAAAATATAAGTTTTCCAACTGTTTATCTTTGATGTATTTAAGCTTTTACTATTAATCAGTTTACCAAAGTAAGCATTTAAGTCATTATATAACAAATTGTAATTTTTTTATTATTAAATCTGATTCCAACGCGTGAGATCTCTTACACTAGAAAGACCATTGAGCGTCGTTTAAAGAGTTGGAAAGCGGAAGACTTTATAAGTGTATATGAAGAAGCATTGATGTTGCAGACAACATCACATTGCAATGTGAAAACAAAGAAGATTGATTTGCATAAAAACTACATTCGGCTAATGAAGAATGGATGTGTAGCTTCAGCAACCAGACTTCTAGAATTTAAAGACGATTCATCCATTCTTTCTCCCGATTCGAAAGTTGGTACAAATACTGTAATAGAGAAGCTAGCAGAATTACATCCTTACCCTGCTGAAATAGATCATAGCGCTATTCTATCGGATTTTGTTGAGGGAGTAACTAGTCATCATCCAGTCATATTTTATTCTATAGATGCAGACGAAATAATAGCAGCAGCAAGGAGAACACAAGGAGGCGCTTGACCAAAAGGCTTAAATGCAATAATGTGGAAGAGAATGTTAACTCGATTCGGTATCCAATCTAAGAAGTTGGCAACATCACTAGCGGAATTTGCAATACGATTAGCTTCAGAGCATATCCATCCTAACAGTTTGCGTGCGTTTGTAGCGAGTAGACTTATAGCTTTAAAAAAGACTTGAGGTAGACGACCAATTAGCGTGGGACAAATGGAACGACGGATAATTAGCAAAGTCGTTTTAGGAAAAATTATAGATCATATTCAGGATGTAATGGGAACTGTGCAATTGTGCGCATCACAGAGAAGCGGAATAGAATTCGCTGTTTATTCCTTATCAGATTCCTTTCACTCTCGGGGTGACTTTGGCTTACTGGCCGTGGATGCAACAAACGCTTTTAATTCCGTAAATCGACGTCTAACATTAGAAAACATAAAATTCATTTGTTCGTCTCCAGAAACAATACTAGTGAACTTATACGTAAAATCATCAACAATGTTTACTGGTAGTGATTCGATATTTTTAAAAACGCGTTTCACTCAAGGTAACCCTCTGGCCATGGCTGTATTTGCCGTTTCGACTCTACAACTTATTCTACATATTCAAAAACGTTTACCATCAGTGATTCAAAGATAATACGCAGACGACGCACATTTTGTCGGTCCTAGCGATGATTTATCTAGAGCCTGAGAAATACTAAAAACAATAGGCCCGAAATTTGGATATTACGTTAATCCACTAAAGGCACAGCTGCTAATACACAAGGAACATGAATTCGACACTAGCAACTTCACTGGCTGTAAAATAAGTGAGCGTGCTATCGAAGTACTCGGAACTCCCATTGGTTCAGAAGCTGATGTTTTGGATATTACAAAAAAGGTTAACATCCTGGGCATCCACACTTGAAAGATTAGTTGAAGTTAGTAAAATTGATCGACAGACTGCTTATTCCGCCTTAATACACTCTGTGCAATGGAAATGGATATATACTTACAGAACAGTACCAATGTGCACGGATGTCGCTAGATGTCTGAAAAACCTATTGTATAGCGGTTTTATTAAGTCAATTACACAAGCGAAAATTTAACAAGTACATAAAGAATTATTAACCGTTCAAGTTAGGGAGCATTGGGTTAGTTGATCCGGAATAGATCGCTGACTTAGGGTACGATTGTTCTCGTAGAATGTGCGACACCTATCGAGACGAATATACTGGAGAAAACCTGAGGGATGTTCAAACTCAAACAGCTAGAAAAATTTCGTACATGAGATAAAACGTAGCCAAATCGAGGAAAGAATTAATACTAAAATCTCTACAACCGGATTATTTTAAGATATTGGCACATGCTAGTTACAAGGGAGCTTCATCGTCGCTATCTTCCCTACCTCTACGTCACGAGGGGTTTCGGCTTACAAACAATGAGTTTAGCGATGTATTAGCAGGTCGCTATGGATGGTCTTTGCGAGCATTAGAAAATAAAAAATGCATATGTTCTTCAGAAATGACTATCAGTCATGCATTTTCGTGCAAGACTGGAGCGTTACCATCTATCAGGCATAATGAAGTAAGGGATATATTTTCTCACCTCTTAAGCGGGATATGCAGTGGCGTGGAGGTTAAACCAGTATTATCACCCGTTCCATCTGATTATCGTTTTAATAACAATAGCACAAGCGTATCGAAAGAAGCGCGTCTGGATGTTGTATGTAGTGGACTATTCGGAAGCCGGTCTGAGCGGACATTTTTGGATGTCGCGATATTTAATTTGCATGCTCCCTCTAACTCCCGAACTGAGTGTAAGGCCGACTTTGAATACAATGAAAAACGGCAAATATCGAAGTATGGAGAGCGAATTTCAAGTTTAGAACAGGCGCATTTCAGTCCGTTAATTTTTTCGACTTCAGGATGATCAAGTCAGGAATCTAATAGGATAATAAAGCAAATAGCGTCAAAATTAAGCTCAAAACGCGAACTCCCATATCCTCAAATAATAAAAATATACGAGAGAAAATTTCATATGCCTTAGCTCGTGCTGCATCTGTCTGTTTAAGAGCGCCACGCTCTACATATGAAACACCTGTCCACGATCATTTTTTCTCAACAAAAGAGATGTCACGAAAGCCGGAAGATTCGAATTAATATTATTATCAATTAATATTTAATTATCAAAAAACATTTATTGTACGATTATAGTATTTTATATTACAATAACTGTCTATTATACAACTTAGTCTATCATAGTCGTTAATTAATTTTTGATTTGCTGAACATATGATATCTTTAGAAAAACTTCTTATATTTACATAAAGATCTTTCAGCTTATTATCTCTTAAAAGTTGTTTTAATATTTCTAATTGTTCATTTATATACATATCTTTTTTAATATTTTTAACTATATTTTTCTTATTCCTTTTATCACCATGACTTCTTGGTTTGCGTTTAAGCGGATTATGATAATATAGTTGTTTATTATGTATTATACTACTTCTGCCAATTCCTTGTACCACGTCATTAAATCCTAACGGGTACATGGAATTAAGCGTTTTAATCCAAAAATCTTCTTTTTCTAATAGTTTTTGATTTAATATTGATATGCTTTCTTCGATAATATGTTCTAAAATATATAATTTACAGTTTTTAATATCATGTCCTATTAATCTCATATGTTTATGAAATATAGTATGAAATCTGTTTTTAGATTGATATTGATATATTGTTTTTTGACATTGATATTATCAAATTAATTTAATTAATTATTAATTATATAATTATTTCTGTTTTTAGGCATTATTAATTATCCACACGGGAAAATGTAAAAATAATGTCGTAAAAATTAACTCGACGGATCACGGCGAAATAAAGTAAATAAAGATAAAGTAACAACATTGGGATAACTACAAATTTAGTTAAAATAATGAACTAAAGCGTTAGCTAAAGCTGCGCTTTCGATATTCTGTTGTTGGATAATAGTCTTGTAAATCCATTTTCATGTAATCTATTCCAAGAAGAATGTAGGTAAAACATTCAATTGGTAGGCTTGCGTTATTCACCATCTTATATCTGGATTCTATATATTCGCACATTGCTAAGCATTATAAACAGAATGATAAAAGAAGGCTTGTGTGTAATGGATATTTTGTTACAAAATGTGATTATCAATAAAAACACTACATGATTTATTAAATTATACATTGATATTATCAAATTAATTTAATTAATTATTAATTATATAATTATTTCTGTTTTTTAGGCATTATTAATTATCCACACGAGAAAAATTTGTTAGTGTAAATTGTAACAACTTTTCGGTCAATCACAGTGACCCTTTTCAAGTTAAAAGTTTTCAAAACACAAATCGCCTTAAATCCTATAAGTGCGGAAGAATTATGTCGATGTTTTCTTAGTCCATGGTATCGATATGAATTTTTAAATTATAATTTGATTTGTTTCCATGCATCCTTTCACCACTGCCGTTGATGTGCATAGACTCAAAAATTAAACGTCTATAATAATTTGATTCTTTTGCAAGAATTTTGATATCATCGAATTCAATATTGTGTCATTTCATGAGGGAATGGTTTAAAACGGCAGATGACATGTCCCCATTCCTTAGAGCATTACGATGTTCCTAAATTCTAAGTTGTAATAATCGTTTAGTCTGACCCACGTATGTAGCATCACAATCTTTACATCTAATCTCATATACGAGACCTAACTTTTGCTGAGATCAGGGTCTCCGTTTGAACATGGATGCTAGACACCTGCTAGGTGGACAGTAAACTGTAGGACGTTATGACGACTGTCGTCTAATACCATCTTCAAGTTTGTTCAGGCTACGGTTGTCAACGAAAGACGATCGCAAATATATTTTAGTTTTTGCTTGGTCTTTTTTTGTCATGTGTCGATGCAAAAAGTATACTCTTTGACTTTCGATCTGCTAAGTGATGGCCCATAAGGGAAATCCCCGATTTTTAAGTTTCGACTTAATAATCGAATTTTCAGTCAACCGGGCAAATTTCTCTGATCAAATTTGCAAAGACCTTAGCAACAATGAAGATGTTGCGGATATCTTATATTTGTTTGGTATATGAGTAGACCAGAGGAGGAGGATTCCACGTAATATTAGGTTTACGATATACCTCTGTTGTGATGTTATTACCACGTCTAACAAGCACATCGAGAAATGCGATCAATTGTTTACTATCGATATATGTTTACTAGAATTCGACGCATCCGAATTTGTACACGTCGATAACAATTTTGTTGCATGGAACAATTTTCTTTTAAGACTTCATGGCAAATCAAATGACGGTCATACTATGTCTGCTGAACAACAGGTACACTTTTGAACGAATTTCTTTTTATATTAATTTTGTATAAATAGATTGAAAATGCCATTGCAGAAGCACAAGATACTAGCAATCTAGCGGCAATGTATGATGGTTGGATTGCTTGGATATAAATGTTGTTGTTCTATATATATTTTTAGTTAAGAACACATTTGTTTATTTTGTCAATGTCCATAATTTTTAGTTTACATTCAAATTTTTAGCTAATCACATATTTTATTATCAGTGAAATTGTATGTCTCGAAGTCTGTGAATAAGCATTTTATAGTAGATATGAGAGAAGTGCATTTTATAAATGGGAAATAAGAATAAAATGCTTAAAATTTGTTAGGAATTATGACTATAACGATAAACTCTGCCTCTAGATAAACAAAATAGATCTTAATAATCAGCAAAATAATTAAAAAATAACACTATTGAAGAAGAACAAACTGTAATTTTAACTTTTGATATTGTACGCAGATATACAAAAAGTACATAAAAATAAAAGGTGAAATAAAAATATTAGCATAAATTATAAAAATAAATAAAATATAATTATGAGAAATTTAGAGATATAAATAAAATGATAAAATAATTGTAATATTAAACATAAATTATATTAAATTAAATATGACAATATTAAATTGTCATATTAAACTAATAGAAATATTAGTTTAATTATTTAAATTTTATAACCGTGATTCCAATCTTAGAGCGCTTGTTTCATCTATAGGGCACGTAAATATGGCTGTAGAACGTATTGAAGATTTTTGTAAATTATTAAATAATAATATTTAATATTAAATAATATATTAACAATTATTTAAATATATTAAATATTATTAACAATTAAATATTATTAAATATTAATTATTATATTTTTTAACTTGATTTAAATTATAGAAAATCTAAAAACAATTATTAATTTTATTATTTAATTATTAAATTTTGATTTAGCATTATTATGTTTTGTTTATTTTATAATTATATTAAATACGTAGACTCAGTTAGCTGATTTGATTTGGTCACTTCTAATCCGTGTGTTTATGGATGGATAATAAATAACATACTTTGTATTAGAATAAGATACTAGATAAAAGATAGTTATTTTAGAGGAAATATATCATTAGCATGTATTTGGCCCCCTGCTATGTTGGGTAGAGGAGTTAGGGGCCGAAACCTGATAGCATAGCAGTTCCTCCTGATGACCTCTAATTCTTATTCTGATACAACGTCTGTTATTTATTAGTCAATTCATAAAAATGACGTTTATTTTAAATTTCAATTTTTTATTTTAACTTGATTTAAATTATAAAAAATCTTAAAACAATTATTTATTTTATTATTTAATTATTAAATTTTGATTTAGCATTATTATGTTTTGTTTATTATATAATTATATAAAATACGTAGACTAAGTTAGCTGATTTGATTGATTTATTCTTTACTATTAATTTTAAGGAATTAATAAAACCTCAAGTGTGGTATTGTTTGTTGCTTACTTAAAGATGGGGTCGGACTATATTCGTTATGTAATTGTGGCTTGCTCTTCAAATTTGCATGACTAATTCAAGAAGTAGTTCTATCGTTATAGTTTCTAAGTATCATATCCTAATCACCATATTATTTGGTTCTTGATAACGCGATTTTTTTATTGTTTCTGGTCGAATATAAATGTTGTCTAAACTAAGGTGTTTACTGTCCTTGCAAATATTAAAAATAAGACAAGGCAGGACAGAATAAATTTTGAAAGAGGATGTAAGAGACTTCGTAACTAGGATTAATAAATCTTGAAATGAAATGGATCGTGGATGAATTACTCCGGTGTCTAATTAAGGCATATATGTAATATACGTCCTTTATCGTCAATCGGGCAAAATTAGAAGATCATGAAATTTTAAATTTTTTATTTTAACTCGATTTAAATTATAGAAAATCTAAAAACAATTATTTATTTTATTATTTAATTATTAAATTTTGATTTAGCATTATTATGTTTTGTTTATTTTATAATTATATTAAATACGTAGACTCAGTTAGCTGATTTAATATTTAAATAATATTTAATACTATTTAAATATTAAATAAGTATCCATTTTTAAATTTATATTAATATTATTAATATTAATATTATTTAATAATATTGATAAATTTTGTGAATTTTACATTGTTTAGCAAACAAAAATTTATTCAAATAAAAGTCAAGAGTCTTCATTACGTTCTACAGCCATTTCTGCGTCCCCCATAGATGCAGCAAGCGCTTCAAGATTAGTTTTTACGGCTATGGAATCCCACTGTCTGCATTTGTACAAGTTCGGATGCATAAAGTTGTTCTTGAGTTTGGTTTGGTTGTTGATTTGTCGGCTGATGTTGCTAGGGATGAAGACGATCTAATGGTTGAAACAACGAAACAGTATAATCTTGATTTGAGTATTGTAAATTTTGAAATACTGTTGTTGCATAAGCTGTTTGTCTATTGTTTGGTGATCGAATAGAATCCAAATCAGATGAAGTAGGTTGACTATTCATTTGATTATCGACTAGACCGTTAATATTGATTAATATTATTTTAATAATATTTTATTAATATTTGTTAAAATATTATTATTTTTATTAATATATAGGTTACTTTAACTTATCAATATGATTTATTAAATATAATGTGATTTTAATTGTTTAATTGCCAATACATATTACCTTCATTTTATGATTAAGATATTCACATTTTTAAATTTGAAAAGCTCATATACAAATGACCAAAATAAAAAATATTTTTATGGAATATGACGTTAGGAAATAATTGTCTCTTTTGGCATTAAATATAATTCTAAGTAAGCAAATCACATACGATGAAATAACGTGTATTTAGCACCGCTGCTATGTTAGATCAATGAATAGCGACTGAAATATGATAAAAAAGCAATGCATTCTGAGGATTTCTAATCTTTATTAGTATTCATCGTATATTATTTATTAGCCAATTCATGAGACTTTTAATTAAAATTTTAATTATATCGTTATATCAATATAAATCGTATAAAATCTTATTTAAGAATTATTTATGATTAGGTTCTTGATTTGTTTTACTATCGAGTATGTTAAAGTACGCGCATAATATTCAGAAATTAGATTTCATATAATACATAGCAAAATGTCATGTCCTTATTCTCATTCATCGTATATTATTTATTAGCCAATTCATAAAAATTGAATTGTAATAAAAAATTAAGATTAAGATACTATTATTTTTTAATTTATGCATTGTGCAAAATATGCAGCTACGTGTGCGGATTTATTGTTTAAACATGATAACATAATATTTTCTTATTATGACTTCAATCTTTATTCTGATACTATATATTATCTATTAAACTGTTCTAAAAAATGTTTTTTAATAAAAAAAGAATTTTATGAAATAAAAAAATATGTTTTTTATATATAAAATTCCATACAAGGAAGTACACCCCTATCATTAATTATTAATTACTTTTATATAACATTATCATGCATTCGGGTATTATGCCGGGTAGCGGAATAGCGTCCGAAATCTATTAAAACGATAATTCCTCCTGATGACGTATAATCTTAATTTTTTACATCAAAAATAATTTCCTTTTTTCTTTGATCAAGCACATTTTAAAAATATTGCAAGGTAATCGAAATTAATACTGGTATAAAACCCTATTTCAGTATTAATTCTACAAAAGAATTTTTAGAACATACAAAAGGAATAAATTTTCAAAATATAAATACATACGATTTTAGTACTCTTTATACAAATCTAGATTTAGTAGATATTAAAGAAGCGTTAGTAAAATTAATTAATCTTATATTCGGAAAAAGATATACATATATATGTCATAATAATTATAACGCTTATCTAATAAAAATTAAACCATCAAGTAAATATAAATATATGGATAAAATTGAATTAATGTAGAGGAAATTTATTAGGGCACTGCGTCTCTCGACTTGGCCAAATGAAAGAAATTAAATAAAACATTGTGCAACGACTTCATTTGAGATAATATCAATATTTGATAGTCCACCGCTAGTTCCCAACAGGCAAAAGAAATTTAGCAGGTTTATCAGGTTAGTCGTAAACTTAACCTATCGATCTCCTTCAAAGATTTTTGCGCTAACACCGGGCACTCAAATACGTGGGATAAAGACTCACATCTATCACCACAGAAAACACACACGAAACTCCACGTTTATGGACAGGTATGCGAGTGCGACAAAACTTGTCGTGATATCTGTGTAAAGAAACCCTCCAAATGAGGGGGCGTTTAGAAGCGCACGGAGACTGCCAACTCGTTTTCGTATTAACTGGTGAAGTGTACAGATGATGATCTAGCTTGCTAACCTTATCTGTAAAGTCTTTTTTATTTTGAATATAATGTACCGTATCTTGTGCTCCGATCATATTTCGTAAATACTCCGTACATAACTCGACTTTAGATAAAACATAAACCGCAGTCGTCGAGCACTTTGGAGAGACGCCTACAACACGCTTAATGAATCTGCCTTTACATTTGTCGATCTGCGCAAAATTAGCCGTCGTGAGGTCTGTCCAGATTGCTGAAAGCGCGTACGACAAAATCGGTAGAAGCATGACATGAAAATACTGAAGAGCACCACCAAAGGAAGGCTTACCTAAACATTTAACTCGCGAAGTGGCTATGACGATTTTCGCACATTTATTTTCGATATGAAGCTTAAAAGACCACCTACTTGTCAATAGCATCCCCAAGTACGTGTATTGATTACTGAACTCTACCTTCCTGCTGTTTAAACTAATCTCGTCATGTGAGCACAATCTGCCACCTTTACGAAACTTTACTACCTTTGTTTTATCGATATTGACTTCAATTAGATTATTTGAACAGTAGTTAGCTAGAGCAGTGGTTACGTTTTGAGCCGATTCCAGATCTTTCGTTAGAATAACTAAGTCGTCAGCGTAAAGAACAGAACTTGAAGTTTGACATTCGTTTCTCAGATGAGACGGCAAATCATGGATATAAACAGAGAAAAGGATAGGGCTGAGCGGATCTCCCTGCATCACACCGCGGCTAGCAATTATTGTGTCTGATGAAGTAAGTCCGTCGAAGACATTTAATGAATTGGCATAGAGGATATTGCCTAAGAGTTTCAGCATACGACCAGATATCCGGAAATCCATCGACAATTTACGGGTGAGTATTTCTCGATTAACCGAATCAAAGGCTTTTTTAAAGTCAACAAAGATAGCATATAAATGACTCTTGCGTTCGAATTGTAATAACACTTGTTCACGAACTACCTTGATTGCATCCACCGTTGATCGGTGAGGTCGGAAACCAAATTGTTCTGGCGGCAACAGATAATCACGGTGTTTCGATAATCGATTGGTTATAAGAGTTGACAAAAATTTATAGGTATGATTTAGCAGGGCAATTCCACGGTACGAGTTGGTATCACTTATATCCCCTTTACCCTTATACAGGATTTTTATTACAGCTTGCTTCCATGACACCGGCATTTGATAACCGTATAGGATACAATTGAATAAATGTAGCCAATAACTCGATAATAAATAAAAGGAATCTTTAATTTGTTCAACACAAAGTTGGTCAGGGCCGGCCGCCTTATTATTAGACATAGAAAAGAGAGCAAGTTCCAATTCGGGCAATGAAAATGGAGCATTTAGTTGGTCATTGTCACTGTCCAAACATGACAGTGTTATCAGCGCATTATTATTACGACACATTGTGAGGTCATGTGAATTAACGAGAATATCATTAAAGTGCTTAAACCAACGGTTCATCGGGATGCCGGAGGTACTAACATTGTTTTTTCTTTGCAGTTTCCAGGGGCATCGTTCTGCTTGTCGCAAGCGTTTGTATTCTTCCTCTAATAATATTGATTCGCGAAATTTTGATAACATCGTACAATACACACGCCGTAAGAAAATAAAATTCATATTAATATCATGATCAAACCGCCGGCTTCTGCCCATAAATATGAGCTTTCTCCGTAGCTGTACAAGGTGTATTGGCTTACGATGTATCTTGTTCCCATAATGTTGAGAATTGCGATTAGAGAGTGGATGACATGCGGTGAGAAGGCATTCACTGATTTTGGAGAAACTTGCTTCTATTTCATATGTATTTAGAAGATCTACTGCGTCTTTAATCATATTATGATTCAAATTCCTGAAACAAAGTTTTCTGCTAATTTGTGAAGGCAAGGATTTCTCTATTGGCGTGTTAATATGATTTTCTAGAATGAAAGATACAGGTTTGTGTTTGCGGAGTAGAGCCCATTCGGATGCAATCTCCAGTTTAACCTTTTTGACGCTAACATTTGTAAATATGAAATCGATGCAACTTCGCCCATTGTGAGACTCATAAGTCCATCCTTCTACGGGTACGTGCAACTCAAGACCAAACTCATTAAAAAAGTATAACAGTTGCTTAAGTTTAGATGGGACAGGGTTCATGAAACGTGCATTAAAATCTCCCGCAACGATTATGGAATTTTCAGAAGATAAATCACTTAAAAAAGGCGAAACTTCATCGATGATATCACAAGCCGACATCAATGGGTTAAAATAGCAACCTATTAAAAGAATACCACATGAAACTATACATATTACGTTAGATGACTTTTTAACTTCCCAGTTTGTAAAGCTTGAACCAACAGCAATGGACACGCCACCGAAGGGTCGACCACGGTTACCCAACGATGCTGGGATATTAAAAGTGTAATAGTTAGGTAAAGATACCAATTGAGTTGAAAGAGTTTCAGTAAGGACTATTAAATCAAACGAAGAAAACCAGGAAGTTATGCCCGCTGATATTAAATAGTTTAGTCCCTCAACATTAAATAGGAGTAATCGGAGTAAATTTGACTTATTGGTCTGGAAGTAAGTTCGAATACTATCTTGGGCTAGTCATATGGATATCTCTTCAGCCCCAGATTAATTCTCATCGGTAGCCTTTTTGGAATAACTTGGCATAAAATTGAATTAATAGAATCCTCAAATATTTCGACAAATCAAAATTATTTAAAAGTAGTGACATCTATATTTAGACAAGTAAAAGGTGTTCCAATGGGTGGTAATAGTAGACAAATTATAGCTGACATGTTTTTAAGCTTTATAGAATATGAATTTGTTCATAACCGTGTAAAAACTAAATCTAAACAATATAAATATATGAAATATCTGTTTCGATACATTGATGATATATGTGCATTTAATTCTAGCAATTTTTATTCGATAAGCGAACACATTTATCCAGAAAGCCTTGTTCTTAACAAAACTAAAATTGATGATAAAGAAGGTGTATATCTAGATATGAACATTAAATTAACATTAACTAAAACTACTATTAATTTATATCGTAAAGATGACATATTTAAATTTACAAACATATTTTTGCATGAGCATTCATGCATACCATATAATATTTAATATAATACATCAAATAATGAAATTTTAAGAATTGCAACAATATGTAATGATATTGGCTTTCTTCAAAATCATTTAAATAATTTAATAGATACATATTTTAAACTAGATTACTATAAAAATGACATCAAACAGAAAATAGTAAAATATAAAAATTTACACAATAATATAAAGAATAAATTTAAACTCTTAAGTGGCAAATTTTTATGGATGGATAATAAATAATATACTTTGTATTAGAATAAGATACTAGATAGTTATTTCAGAGGAAATACATCATTAGCATGTATTTGGCCCCGCTGCTGTGTTGGGTAGAGGAGTTAGGGGCCGAAACCTGATAACATAGCAGTTCCTCCTGATGACCTCTAATTCTTATTCTGATACAACGTCTGTTATTTATTAGTCAATTCATAAAAATGACGTTTATTTTAAATTTCATTTTTTTAACTTGATTTAAATTATAGAAAATCTAAAAACAATTATTAATTTTATTATTTAATTATTAAATTTTGATTTAGCATTATTATGTTTTGTTTATTTTATAATTATATTAAATACGTAGACTCAGTTAGCTGATTTGATTTGATCTTCAAGCTGTACTGCCATTGAACTGCCGGATCTTTTTCATTAAACACATTTTGGAGTGATACCGTATTTGACGCGTATTAGAAACCATAAACACATCATCTACATAGCGCCAATATGCGCATAGGGTCTGTCAGCTTATGATATATGTCTGTTTCCCATTCATCCATATAAATGTTTGCTAAAGTAGGTCCAAGCGGAGAGCCCATTGCAACTCCGTCGATTTGATCAAATACGTCCTTCTCAAAAAGAAACGCTGACTTTTCAGTACGCTGACTGTCCATCAGAAATATTTAGTATCGGATTATCACATTTGTCGGATAAAACTTTCGCAGCAATTTGCACACTAGATCTTAAAGGGACGTTAGTAAATAATGAAATTACATCCGCTGTTGCGAAGAAACACGTGTTAGCGTTAAAACTCGTGTTGCCTAAATATGTGTCTCCTAAACCTAGTTTTTAACATTTGATATGTTTTTCCAATATATTGAAATCCAATCATTTGATCTTCGGCCAGGGCATGATTCGCTAAGGATTCATATCGCCCCACTTCAATGCATGCTTATGTTGTATAATCCGCTTTCCAATGTATTGCGAAGTATGGTCAACATTCGACGTTTCGCAGTCTCTACATAGTATACGATACACTTGCCCTAGTGAAGGGTATTTAAACTTTCGTTTCAATATGCCGTCAGTGTTACGGCTTTTGAAAACACCTTAAAGTTGTGTATACCATATATTTGTAGTCTGTGGATTCAAAGTATGTCATTTACATCTGACTTAATTCTCATGTGTAAAAGACGGTCCTGACTTTGCTGCTAACATCCACAAACAACACAATCCGAAATACTGTTTTGCTACAGCTGACGTGATCTCTCTATTCACAAACAAGTCATTGACAAAATCAATTAACTAATGCTTCATTACCATGCGTTCTCACATGACATTCTAAAAACATTGAACGCACTCGATCCTGCGATACAATGTTACTTTACGCATCAAGAGGAATTGCTATGTTATCATGGTTCGGCCACTATTCCTTGACGCCAAAATGAAACAAGGACAAATACATGCTAATGATGTATTTCCTCTAATAAAAATTTGATTATCTAGTTCTTATAAAGAGTGTACTATTTATCCATTCATAAAAATTTTCACGATTTTTCATAACAATTATTAAAGTTAAATACACATATATCATCAATGTATCGAAACATATATTTCATATATTTATATTGTTTAGATTTAGTTTTTACACAGTTATGAACAAATTCATATTCTATAAAGCTTAAAAACAAGTCAGCTATAATTGGGCTACTATTACCACCCATTGGAACACCTTTTACTTGTCTAAATATAGATGTCCCTACTTTTAAATAATTTTGATTTATCAGAATATTTAAGGATTCTATTAATTCAATTTTATCCATATATTTATATTTATTTGATGGTTTAATTTTTGTTAGATAGGCGTTATAGTTATTATAACATTTATGAATTGACTAATAAATAACAGACGTTGTATCAGAATAAGAATTAGAGGTCATCAGGAGGAACTGCTATGCTATCAGGTTTCGGCCCCTAACTCCTCTACCCAACATAGCAGCGGGGCCAAATACATGCTAATGATGTATTTCCTCTGAAATAACTATCTAGTATCTTATTCTAATGCAAAGTATATTATTTATTATCCATCCATAAAAATTTGCCACTTAAGAGTTTAAATTTATTCTTTATATTATTGTGTTGATTTATATATTTTACTATTTTCTGCTTGATGTTATTTTTATAGTAACCTAGTTTAAAATATGTATCTATTAAATTATTTAAATGATTTTGAAGAAAGCCAATATCATTACATATTGTTGCAATTCTAAAATTTCATTATTTAATGTATTATATTTTATATTATATGGTATGCATGAATGCTCATGCAAAAATATGTTTCTTGTAAATTTAAATATGTCATCTTTACGATATAAATTAATAGTAGTTTTAGTTAATGTTAATTTAATGTTCATATCTAGATATACACCTTCTTTATCATTAATATTGGTTTTGTTAAGAATAAGGCTTTCTGGATAAATGTGCTCACTAATTGAATAAAAATTATTAGAATTAAATACACATATATCATCAATGTATCGAAACATATATTTCATATATTTATATTGTTTAGATTTAGTTTTTACACAGTTATGAACAAATTCATATTCTATAAAGCTTAAAAACAAGTCAGCTATAATTGGGCTACTATTACCACCCATTGGAACACCTTTTACTTGTCTAAATATATATGTCCCTACTTTTAAATAATTTTGATTTATCAAAATATTTAAGGATTCTATTAATTCAATTCTATCCATATATTTATATTTACTTGATGGTTTAATTTTTGTTAGATTGGCGTTATGACTATATATGTATATCTCTTTTTCACTATAATATTAACTAATTTTTAATGGTTCCTTTATAAAATTTGTCAGACAGATGCTATAACCAATCTTTCACATTGTTAAATTTAACTGATTTAACTATTCTTTAATACCAGCTAAATTTAAATTTGTAAAAAACCTCTTATGTTTTGAAAATGTTGTGTTCTAACAATCCTTTTTGGAATTTTTATTAAATTAGTGTTTTATACCAGTTTAAGTATAAAAGTAACAGTTTAATTCATTATATAACGAATTATAAATATTATTTTGTAGTATTTAATCTACATTTATGTCCTTGTGATAGCATTTTTTAATTCGTAATTTTTAATAATAAAATAATTTAATATATAATTATAGTTTAATTTTTAATTATAGTTTAATTTAACTATAAAATTGTTTGTTATTTTAATTTTCTTTATAATTTTGTCAACTATTTGTTGACTAATAATATTTCCAAATTTTAATCTTATATGCATTTAAACTTTCACTATTAATCATCTTATAAAAAAAGTATTTAAGTCATTATATAACGAATTTTAAATTTTATTTCTATTGTTATTATTTAATCTATTATTAAAAAATTATTAGAAATTATTAGAATCTATTATTAGAAAATTAAAAACTGTTCTAGCAAATTACACAAATTACAATAAATAACATACAACTAACGACTTGCAGACCAACGACTTACAGACTAAATTGCGCGTTCAACCTACAATCAAATCAAGATTTATTAACCAAATTACAATACAATTACAACATCTTACAAGCTAGCGAAGCGAGCGTAAGGGGCAAGGAAATATAAAGGATCGTACGCCCAGGGTACTTCCCGGGGTACACACTCGCACGAAAACTAACTTTCTGATAAACATACAACAATCATTATTATTATTACTTCTATACACAAATATACATAGAAGCAAACTTACAAGATTAAAATTGAAAATAGTGAACCCTATACGAGCTAGCGAAGCGAGCGTAAGGGGCAAGGAAATATAAAGGATCGTACGCCCAGGGTACTTCCCGGGGTACACACTCGCACGAAAACTAACAGTTTAACAAACCATCCCAGGGTATAAGGGCTCTGGTTTCTCTACAAAGGGAAGTGTGTATCTACTGCCCATTCCCGAGAAACTTCGTCTATACAAACGCGATCATCCCGGGATACAGGGGCTCTGTCTAGCAGACGGAATATCAACGAGTCCGCCGCAACAATCAGAGATAATACAATCGGCATGGTTAGAGGGAAACCCTCTTCGGTAACTCCTTGCTGCACGTGCAATGGACCGGCAGCGAAATGTAAAGGATGCCGATGCGCAAAGACCGATACAAAATGCAGTAACTGCCGGGCTCCCAATTGCGGAAACAAGATCCTCAGCTGCCCAATAAGCGGCACCGTAAGGTCAGGAGCCGACCAGACACAAATCCAGAAAGCTACGGGAGAAACAGACAAAACTCCAATCACACTCTCGATTACCGACATCTTTGAGCAAGTGGTTCACTGGAAGCCAAATCTCTTCAGATTACCTAGGTGTGCGGAGTCGAAACGTTTTATAATAGAACTTGCCCGTATATATAGGGAATCTTGGTCTCAACAGGAATCTTTTACAAAAGCCATTGTAATCGGACATTTGATTCTCCAACGAGATATTCGCACCTCCCATAAGACCCTCAAAGTAATACTGTCTCGAAGATTAGACCTTTGGCTAAAAAACGAGTTTACATCTCTTTACACGGAAGCGTATATCTTGCAAGAATTCAGTCGACGTAAAAGACCAAACAGTACATCACGCGATTGGCGCAGGAATTTCACCAGTCTGGTAGTGAGTGGAAGATTAAATGGAGCGATGCATTTGCTAGACACAGATGCAACAACCGGAACCCCACTAAATCCTGATGACATGATCGGTCCTACGACCGTTCGAGAGCTACTCCTCGACAAACATCCCATTGCAGCAAAATTAAACAGTAATGCTCTTGACTGGAATCATGTTATCCCGCCACATAGCTTTCATCCCGTGGTTTTTGACTCCATAGACAAGAAACTAATAGTCTGTATGGCCAAACGTGTCACAGGTGGAGCAGGTCCCTCAGGAATTGACGCACAGTCCTGGACACATATGCTCTCAAAATTCGGGAGAGAATCAGATGAACTTGCTGAGGCCATAGCCTCATTCACAAGAGCATTAGCGACAGAGCGCATACCAATGGACATTACACAGGCTCTAACATCATGCAGGCTAATCGCATTAACAAAGAAAACTGGAATTCGACCAATAGGAATCTGTGATGTTAGCAGAAGAATAATGACGAAGGCTATATTATCCATGGTCTCGGAAGACATACAGCAGGTATGTGGAAGAAGTCAAATGTGTGCAGGCCAACGAGCTGGCGTGGAATGCGTTACACGAGCCATCCGCAATGAACTTACAAACAATCCGAATCATATTCTTCTATCAATTGATGCCGACAACGCATTTAACAGAATTAATAGAGAGGCGGCCCTTTGCAATATTGATCGAATATGTCCGTCGCTTTCTATAGTCATGCATAATTTTTACGACCACCCTTCTAATCTATCTGTCGGAGGCGAATTCGTTAAATCACAAGAAGGATTTACACAAGGTGACGTCCTA
>WNNJ02001619.1:0-51790 GCA_012934845.2 Pomphorhynchus laevis | reverse complement strand
ATTAATATTATATATTATTTAGAAATATCAAAATTACATTATTTTTAAATAATATATATTATTTAAAAATAATATACATTATTTAAAAACAAATAAAGAAGACATTAATACCTTTTGATATAAAAAACTTTGATATATAATTTTAATTATTTATAGACAATTCACTATAAAATGATTTGTTAAATTAATCGATAATTATATAGATAATTTGGTCAAATGCAATAAAATTAATTAATTATCGCAATGCTTGTTTGACCTGAAATTTAATTAAAGATCAAAGATCTGTAATTAGATTGAATATTGAACTTTATTATATCGGAATATGTATTGTTCATCAGTCTGTAAAGACGCAATAACTTTATATTATTTAATTTATTTGTATTATTTAATCGCTTCTTAATCGTAATAACTTTTAAAAATATTTAATTTTAAATAATTTAATATTTTTATTTTTTTAAATTAGGCCAAAGTTTATATATTTCACAAAAGAATCAAAATGTTTGTACAAGCGATTATTCCTTAATTTCAGGACTAGGCTATATTTATTTTACGTTATATTTAAATTAAGCTATATATGGATTCGGCTATATTTGGGCTACATATTTGGTCTACATATTTGACTACAATTGTTAAGAATAGAAAAAGAAAAAGCAACCACATTTTATTTTTGAAAGCAATTTAAAATGTTTACCTCTTGATTTCCGTTATTAGACTATATTTTTATTTGATTATTATGATGTTAATAATTGCCATCACATTAAACAAATAGTAAAAAATGAAAACTTTTTAATATTAATCTAAAGTATTTATTGAATATACACAACAAACTGAAATTTAAAGTTAAAAATCCGATTTTTATAACTCTCTAGAGCAATCATTTAACTTTAATTTGTAAAGTTTTATTATAAAAATAATTATTTATTAATAAAAATTAAATGCAAGTTAAAATTATTTTAATTCTATTTATATAATTAATGTAAATTGTAATATTATATTAATATCATACTTTTATATAATATTTTATACAATTTATATTTATATTTTAAATTATTAAAATTTAAAATAAAAATCAATTTTAATGAATTGACTAATAAATAACAGACGATGTATTAGAATATGGATTAGAAGTCATAAGAAGAAACTGTTTTGTTATCAGATTTGACCAATCGAACAATCGATTTCGGAACAATCGATTCACATAAAGTTTTTGTTTCAAATATTTAATAAAACAATATCAAAATTAGTGTTTTAAATCAAGTTAAAATAAAAAATTGAAATTTAAAATAAAAATCAATTTTTATGAATTGACTAATAAATAACAGACGATGTATAAGAATAAGGATTAGTAGTCATCAGGAGGAACTATGAACCATTATGAACTAACTATGAACAAACTATGAACATACAATGTATTCGTCGAATAAGGAATAAAGGTCATCAGGAGAAACTATGAATCATTTATAGACCCCATTCATATTCCTTTCATAGACGCAAAGCGAAAAATCATAAAAACGCAAAATATATAACTTAAAATAAAAAATTAAATTTTAAAATAAAAGTCAATTTGTAATTAAAAATAATTATATAAGATTTTACAAAATTTATATTTGCATAAAGTTGGAATTTAAAATAAAAATCAATTTTTATAAATTTCCTAATAAATAACGGACGATGGACAGAATAAATACAATTTATATTTTGGAGTAATTTATTTTTATAAACAACAATTTCGTATTTAGGAGTGATGTTGCCGGTTGTTTTGATGCCAAGGAACTGCTAAAAGAGGCTGTTATTTTACCAACACTTATACCTAGGTACTTTACCGGTATTCGACGTCCCTGGAAGGTATTTTATTTTGTTATTTTTAATACATTTTGCGTAAACGTGATTCTCGGATTCTTACAAATATATTTTTAGATAACACGTCATTATATGTAGATAATGATATACATATATGTATAATATATGCAATATATTATATATAATATTGATATACATAATATGTATATCAATAAATGATCGATTTTAATTGGTATCAAGTCTATCAAGAGTTTTCTCTAAATGTAGCGATTCTTTTGCATAATCTTTCGATGCTTTTACTGTACCACTTTTGTGTTGGATACTTTTGTACATATCGAAATAATAATATTCGGTTTATGTAATACATCTAGTGCAGGGTGCAATTTGAAAATTCCACCCTAGTTAAAGTTGTAATTTGAAAATTACAATTTTCAAATTGTAATTTGAAAATTACATTTCTTTAGAGGGCAAGACAGCATTTCATTGATGACTTTTCAGTTTTTTGTCTTGTATCAAGAGTGCTGTCATTATCAGTTGATTTAATTATAAATTTAAATTGTAATTTGATTACGATTTACAGTTAAATTATAATTTCTAAATTAACAATTAACCCTTAATAATACCTAAGAAAAATAAATGAAATGTTGATTATGTGCAGTTTGGTTTTACTTGCAATGACACGAATTGAGATTTGCAAAAACCACATACTTTGTAATGTTGCATTTTCAAACGCAGATTTAAAGTCATCGAACTTGTCTGAACACTTCAACAAACGGAATGACGGAGTAGGTGTTACAGATCATGATGTTGAGAAATAATTATTGATAGGAAAAAGAATATTCTCAATCCGGTAAGAGAAACCTTCCAAATTTAGATTTTATGTCTCTTAACAAGCCACTGTTAATGGATTCATACTACGTGGTATACAACTTAAGCGAGTCCAAGATGACCCATACAATTACAGAAGAGAAAATATAGGCATGTGCATTAGAATGGCAAAAATTGTTATGGGAAAAGAAAATGCAAACTTAAATTAGTGATGTTATCAAATAATGTTCACTAATTAGTGAGCATCATTTATTAGTATCTATAAAATGCTAACATAAGGTTTGGTTAGTTTAACTTAATTAATGAAACATTTTACTAATGAATTTATATTCTTCATTACAACAACACGTTTTACTTTGATGTTACTATTTACGCTTGTACATCTTGCTGCTCTAAGTAATTCCTTTTTATCAATAATAAATATAAAATATTATAGTACAATAAATGTCATCCTTGCACGTACTATTTAAAATTCACAATTAAAGGAGGTTTGATATCAAAAACATTGTTGTATCGATATAATGCTGTTGGAGGTTTGATATCAAAAACATTGTTGTATCGATATAATGCTTTAATGTTTATTCTTAAAGGTTTCTGTAATGATTTATTCATTTTTATCTTTATCTTTATTATTCCTTATCTTCTAGTCGGATCACTGTTTTTCATGCTGCCACTTGCTATGAATGTTTTTAATTTAACTTGATTGAATCTGTGAGCTGAAATTCTTCTGATTGTGGCACGACATAATACTCGAAGATATTGTTCATATTCTTAATACTGTAGGACGCTACTAACCAGTCTGAATGGGTCTAATCAGCTGCTGACCCAGACCTACATTTCACGTTTCGACCCTTGTTATCTGCTTACTCCGTACACTGGTGCTGATCGTCTTTGAACTCAGGACGTATGTGTATCGTTATTCAACGCTGCATCCACTAGGCTGGCTGCTCTAGTGGTGTGTATACACATTTCTGTATATTACTTTTGGTAGGGGATCGTATTTTAACGTTCTATTAGAAATCTACCTTATATGTGTGATCCGCTGGCCGGATCAATGTTTTTCATGCAACCACTTGCATTGCAATGAATGTTTTTAATTTAACTTGATTGCTTCTGTGAGCTGAAATTATTCTGATTGTGGCACGACGTTATCCTCACAGGTATACCTGCTATTCTTGATACAGCAGGACGCTACCTTATTAATTATTATATAATTGATATTTTTAATTATCTAAAGTATCTGTTTTTTGATATTTCTATAATATTAGAATATTTCAAACTATTGGTTAGTGTTATACAACTAATTGAGTCACTCTGAACTATGAACAAAGTTCAATATTTTACCTACAATTAGGTAATTCAGTCAAATTTAAGTAAAATATATCAAAAGTGTTTTATATATTAATATATTAATAAATAACTATTGGAGCTGGATCAAAGGAAAGACGTATTTATTTTTAATATTTCACTAACTTCTATCATCATCATAATAAAATTTTCTGAAAATTCTAACAGAAGTTAGCGAAATATCAAAAATAATTACGTATTTTCTTTGATCCAGCTCCAATAATTATTTATCAATAAATGGATCATTATCAACTATTTAAAAACACTATTTTGTGTTTTAAAATGTAAAGATAGTTTAAATTTTTATATTAAATATGATATGAATCTATAGAAAAGATATATGAATCTAAAGAAAAGATAAGATTTGTTGATATTTCGCTAACCTCTGTTAGCATCTTCAGAAAATTACAATATTTTTTAATGTACATATTTTTATAAAAAAATATTACGTTTTTTATAAAATACAAAAAAATACATTGTAATTTTCTGAAGATGCTAAAGAGGTTAGTGAAATATCAAAAATAATTACGTATTTTCTTTGATCCAGCTCCAATAATTATTTATCAACAATGGATCAGTATATATTAATATATTGTTTATTTGATATATTGTTTAATATGTTATTTATTAATATTATATTTTAAATATTAATCCTAAGAGAGTCGTTTGACTAAATTAATTTGTCCATATAATTCAGAGTAAATTTAACAAATAGGTAGCATAACTGACGCCTGTTTGTTGAGATTTCATACGAGCAATATTTTTAAAACCCTGTTTTATCTGAATCCTGCACCACCATTAACCGCGAATATTACAGGAACGAAACTACTTCTTTCGATTTTTAAAATTCTCTCTTCATACTTAGCTCTCTTTCGAACCTCATGACAGTACAAGTTTGCCTCTGTTGTGTGTGGGCACGATACGGCATGTTGTTTTATATATCGCGTCGAGAAACGTCCGTGCATATCGTGACCCAAATAAACCATAGCAAACATTATCCAATCTTGAATTTGGATTACGACATGTTGTTACTTGTTTGAATTGCAACTGAATCATTGATCTTAAATAGAGTTGGTTTGACTTAAACACTGAAAAACTTGAGACAGTTCCCGACTATATTTTCTGCGCAAACTAAACTACAGGGAGAGCTTCCACATCAAATCGAAAAAATATATACAGCAACCGTAATTCCTTTGCTAACTTATGGATATCCTGTTCACATAAACATGTCCGTGGAATATGTTCGTCGACTAAAAGTAATCCACAACTATGCACAACGTATTGCGGAGAAGCCATTTACATCATTAGACGATATTTTGAAGAACCATTTACATCATTAGACGATATATATTTCAAGAATCTCTTTTTACGCACAGCTGGAAACGCGAAGTTGCTCGAAAGATTAGGTGCGGCAGAAGAAATAAATAACAGAAACATCAGAAACATGCGACATACTCGTAAATACATCACAATTTCTGTTAGAACACAACATATGTTGGTTAGTTTCCTGCACCGTGCTATTACTAACAATAATAAAAGAATAAATCCTCAATTCATATAAAATGACAAACCTAATTTTCATCTCGATGATAAACTCAATTTTCTGATAAACGCTGATTTTTAATTTTTACATCTTTTTTGTTCTTACTCAAATGTTTACAAATCTTTTTCTTTTCTATGTGAAACCTCCTGTATATGAGCTAAGATACTTGATCTGTATTTATTAAATAAAGTGATTTTGATTTGATTTGATTGATATTAATATATTAATATCTAATAAGATATTAATAAGATATTAAGATATTAAATATATTGAACATACTGAACATATTAAATTTAAAATCTTTAAATTTTTATTACATAATATATTTTTGATAATATAGGATAATTAAAGATAATATAAAGATAACAATATAATAAAATATTAATAATATAATATATTATAATAAAGTATTATTATAATAAAATAATACTGATAATAATATACAGATAATATATTTATCTAATGGAAATAGATATATTTATCATTTTAAATAGATATCCTATTTATAGGTAATGCCCCATAAATTTATTTTAACATTATATTAACATTTGATAGTATTCATATTTAGATAATATAAATACTATCTGATTTCATAATTATTTTGTATTTAATTATATTATTAAATGATATTTAATTATTAATATAATCTTTATGTCAATTTTTAATCAGAATAATTTGAAAAATTCAATGCCTATCAGTATTATAATACGCCTTTCAAATTGATTAATTTTTTAATTGTTAAAGTAATTAAATTGGATTAATTATTAAATTGAAATAATTATTAAATTGATTAACTTGTTGCGTGTTTTAGGGTATTCTACTTGTCGGACCTCCCGGTACTGGAAAGACACTTCTTGCCAAAGCTGTAGCTACAGAGTGCAAATCGACGTTTCTTAGTATGTCGTCGTCAACTTTGACGTCCAAATATCACGGAGAATCAGAAAAGCTTGTCAAAGCATTATTTACCGTGGCCAGAAATCGATCTCCTTCTATTATATTCTTAGATGAGATCGACGCACTATGCAGTCGCCGAGGTGCCGCTAACGAGCATGAGGCCAGTAGGCGCATTAAATCTGAACTTCTGATCCAAATGGATGGCCTAGGTGTTTTTAATGAAAGTTCAAGTACTGTAATGGTTATTGGAGCTACTAATTTTCCATGGGATCTCGATGAGGCTATTAGAAGACGACTTGAAAAGCGAGTGTATATTCCTTTACCTGATCATGAAGCAAGAGAGCAACTTCTTATTTTGAATTTAAAGAACATTACTTTGTCAGGAGACGTAGACACTAGAGATCTTGCCGTTAGATTGGATGGCTACTCAGGTAGCGACATTACAAATGTTTGTAGGTTAGTAAATGGCAATTTTAAAAATTAAACTATTTTTTGATATATTTTGCAGAGATGCTTCGATGATGGCGATGAGAAGAAAATTCTCCGGGTTAACCATGGACGAAATTATTAAGATACCTGAACAAGAATTACAATTGCCTACATGTCATCAAGATTTTATCGATTCAATTAATAAAATATCACCTTCTGTATCGAAGAAAGATACTATCAAATATGAAAAATGGATAGATGATTTTGGTTCTGTGTAGAATTTGAAATATATTTTTAATTTAGGTTCAATTTGTTTGGTTACTGATAACTATATGTTGTAGCTACACATATTTTGTTCACTGCGTTTGTAATTTGTACTCTAATTATATCGAGTAATAACTAAATTTTATCTTCCTTGTTCCTTACTCAATCGTTGTCGAATGTTTTAAAATTACAATTTAGTTTCTTCCGTGTCAAAATATATAATATTTAATTTTAGAATTTGTACTATCAATTTGTAAATGAAGAGATTATTTTTGAGCTAAAATAGATTTGACTATAATTTAACTACTTATTCCGGATACATCCACTTTTACAATTCATAGTTTTTTTGATATGTTTTTGTGCTAGATATAAACTGTTAAAGATTTTTAAATTGAACACTTATCGAATTTGGCGATTTAAGCTTTTATTAGGTTAATCTGTATGTGTTTATAACAGTTATACTCAGTAGTCTAAAGTTTATAATAATGTAACGTTTTCGTATTTAGATTCATAAAAATGAAAATTATAATCTTATAATTTAAGAAAATATTTTTGGCAATTATATGATAATTATTTTAATTTTTATCAAGAATTGAAGTGTTTAAAAAATTACAGTAACAGTTGATATTGAATGCTTGATAGAATTTCACATGTAGTCTGTACAAAAATAGTGCTATCGACAAACAGTCGCAACCGTACGTTTTCCCAGACCATATGAAATTTGTAATGATCACAAATGAAATTTTTATAAGATTCCAACAAAATCTGTATTTGCCATGAGATGTTTGTACAGCCCATATTTTTTACAGATTTAAAAAATATTTGTGTATTCCAATAATATAAATTTGGATCTAAGAATATAAATTTGGATATTTAAAAAATGCCAATGTGTTTTTTACTATATTCCTTCGGTTATATTTCGGTTATATTCATTCAGTTGTAGAATTTACACTTAACAATTATCTCTCTATTTAGTTGAACATTGATCAGCCTCTTACAGTTTGAGAATTTACGCTAACACAATTTGCTCAGTTTACCGTAATCCGATATTACGATTACGTAATAGGATTATACCTTATTTGCCTTTATCAATTTAAGATACCTCATTTTCCTCTCGAGAAGAAAACTTAAACAAGTTCAATTGAATCAATTTTATCGGCTTAATTTATGCAATTTATAAATTAAATACATTTCATTCGTTGAGAAATGTTATTTATCAACTCGCAATGTTATAGAGTGATCGTCAGCCAACATTAAAAGGGCCGAAAGGTGAAACGTAGGTATTGGATCAATAGCTGATAAGGTCCACCAATACTGAAATGTAGCGTACTGCTGTTGGCTTATATAAAAGATTAAATTACCGTGCAGAATAAAAATAGTCATCAAAATTTTAATAGTAACAATGACTACACAGGTTTATCAACTTAATATTAGGAATCAAACTATAGATGACTAGTTTGAAAATTACTAGTAATTGCAAAAATAGGTAGGTTTTCAAATTGAATGAAGCGCCTTCCTCTACCAACGCAGATTTAGTTTAAAATCACAAATGATTTAAATTAAATTTGCAAAATGTAAGACGGAAGTATTTCATTAAATCTAATTGCCAATAAAAGCAGACGAGTCGAGTGATCGTCAGCCAACATTAAAAGTACCGAAACGTGAAATGTAGGTATTGGATCAGTAGCTGATGATATCAACCAATGCTGAAATGTTGGTTTATAGATAGGATTAAAGTAGCGTCAAATTAAGTAGTTTCAAATTTAAGGTACATTCCTACATTTCTGATTTAAAATATCAGAAATGTAGGAATAAGACCTGAACCCGATAAAATCTCAATTTTTCTGTATGATCTCTAATCTTAATTCCGATAAATACTCTGTTATTTATTAGTCATTTAAAATCAGAAATGATTTCAATTAATTTTGCAAAATGTAATAACGAAGTCTTTCATTGAATCTAAATGTCAATAAAAGTAGACGAGTTGAGTGATCGTCAGTCAACATTAAAAGGACTGAAACGTGAAACGTAGGTATAATATCAGTAGCTGATAAACTTCACCAGTATTAAAATGTAGCGTACTGCTGTTGGCTTATAGATAGGATTAAAGCAACGTCCAGTGTCATCAAAAATTTAAATTATAACAATGACGTCACAATTAAATTAATTTAAAATTAGGAAGCAAACTATCGATGAATAGCTTGATGAATCTAGTAATGACTAGCTAGTAATTAATCGAAAAAAGAAGTAGATTTTCAAATTGAAGGTAAAACCTTCCCTTACCATCGCTGATTTAATTTGAAATCACAAATGATTTAAATTAAATTTGCAAAATGTAAGACGGAAGTCTTTCATTAAATCAAATTGCTAATAAAAGCAGACGAGTCGAGTGATTATCAGCCAACATTAAAAGGACCGAAACGTGAAACGTAGATATTGGATCAGTAGCTGATGCGGTCCACCAATACTGAAATGTAGCGTACTGCTGTTGGCGTGTAGATAGGATGAAAGCAGCGTGCAGGATAAAAAATAGTCTTAAAAATTTCACTAGTAACAATGACTGCACAGGTATATCAACTTAAAATTTATATTTATATTTTAATTTATAATTTATATTTTAGACATGCGAAATAGCAATTTTCTGACATATAAACCGGAAAAACGGTGAAGCAGACTTCTAACAAACTAGTTTAAATAATTTGTTTATTATTATAAATATAATAATATAATAATTTATTATTATATCGTTATAAATTAGTAATTAATTTTTATTGGAGTAGAACCTATTAATTAATCATTAATTTTCCTTGGACCAAAATCAAAATAACATCGTGAAATTTAGTTTATTCTATTATGTTATTAAATTATTTTACATATTTATAAATATTATATTTTTGTCATTTATATGTCATAAATATTATCTGTAAATTGATTTAACTTAGCTAATTGATTCAACTTTATTATGTGTTTTGATTATTTAATTATATAACCTTGTCTTATATGATTTCATCATGTTTCAGATGGGGAAGAAGCAACATCAAAAGGACAAATTGTATTTGACTTCATCAGAATGGAGAGACTTTTATGGAGGTAACAAGCGAAAATTATCTGCTGATAATGCCACAAGTGGTACGTACGTTCGTCTTCCCTTCTTTTGCTGTTCGATAACATTTCAACCGATTGAAAATCCGTGTTGTACAACGGACGGGGCTATATGTGAAAAACAAAATATCCTCAATTTTATAGCAAAATACGGTATGGATATAATTTTGGCCTTTTTTATTAGTGAATGTAAAGCTTATTTTCATTATATTTATACTTTTATTAAAACTAATTACTAATGCCAATTTTAACTTTTCGGCATTGGACGAAAGCATACATATGCATTAATGAATTCGGTAGGCTGGCCAATCTATCAAAGCATATCGGAATAAGCAAGATGATTACCACTGTCGGAGTGTATTCGTGACAGTTGAAGAAAAGCTGGTAGATACCTAACAAACATAGAGAATAGAAGCGGACTTAGTGGGTCACAATTCAGAACTTATTGGTAGGGTGATTGGGACGGAGAATGAATACGCTATCAAAAATGTAGACTATTTGGTGAAATTTTAAGTGTATTCGGTAACATTACGATGTAATGTTTTGAGTAGTAGTTAAAGGTTTATATTGTCGAAAGCAATATTATTATCAATAATATATTATATTATCACAATAATATAATATATGTTATGGAGAAACTTTGTCGCAGTATATTTATATAATGCCTCAAAAATAGAAAAATGTACACCATAACGTATCTTCTAAAATACTAAAATTAAATATAAAATTAAAACTGTAAATTTATTAATGTTTGATAATAAAATGCCTTAACTTTTGTTTATGCCGAAATGTTTTACATGGATTAATTAAGCAAATATCAAAATTAAATAATTAAGACAATTTTTATTTACATCAAAAATTATTTCAAATTTTATTTGATAAATATTATATTTCTGCAGACCTTTAATTTCTCAAAGTAAATGCCTGGTTTTAATAGCCTTATTATAAAGGTGACACTATGATCCATTCCCATGGATTATTAAGCAATTTAGGCATGAAAAACAGCTGACAAAATGAAAGACGCAATCGAAGAATTATTGTACTATTTGAAATATTGCCCTTTGTCAACTGTAATTGCGCAAATTTTATAATTTCAGTTATAATTTTATAACAGAATGGAAAAAGAATGTACACCGACATTAAAGATCTGTCTTATTTCATAAACTTTATAAGTTCAATGCAACAGAATGTATAATGTCATTATTAGACGAAAACACATCTCTGTTAATACTTTCGATGAACAAATAACATAATTTAATTTCAATATCAAATAACTTGATCGTTTGAATATTTTTGTCTTTCTGATAAGGCAGACATCCGATAACTGGAAGCAAGTTGGCATCAACTGATTTGATAGATTTACATTTCCACAAAAACAATGAAGGTCAATATTGCTGTCCCGTTACCTATCGAGTTTTCAACGATCATAGTTACATTGTAGCTATTCGTACAAGCGGTAATGTTTACTCATGGGATGCTGTCGAGGTGTTGAATTTTAAATGTGAAAACTTTGTCGATCTTTTATCTGAAGTACCGTTTAACGGTAAATCAGACGTAATAAAGTTACAAGACCCTGTAAATATCGAGCGCTTAGACATTTCTAAGTTCTATCACGTTCGATATTCCATGAAAACCAGCGACGAAGATCCATCTAAACCTGAATATTATTTAAACAATCTTAATTCAGATGCCGTTAATACTCTGAAAAAGATAAAACAAGAGTCTAACAGCAGTCAAATTGATCACGCACTATCGAGATCGATTGCCAAAAGCCAAATGAAGAAGCCGGAAGTGCAACCAAATAGAATACAAGCAGGAAGCATATCAACAGGTATTTTATTTGAAGCGGTTATCGTGTTTGATACATATATTTGTGTTTCATATTCACTGAATATTAAACACGCTAATAACTTCATTATTAAATTTAATTATAAAATTTGAATATTAACGAATATCTGAAAGTTACTATTTTCCTTAATTTAATTAACTTATTCATCCTTCCGCATATAATTTAATGCTGTATTAATGTAAACTGTATTATGTAAACTATATTAATTTTATTATTATTTTATATATAAATTTTATTGCTATTTATAAATTTATAATTAGCATTTAAATTAATAAATTTATTGTCTAATAGTACGTTCAATGTGCTCTTGTTTTATACAGATTGTTTTAAGTTTAAAACACTTATGTCAATTGTTAAGAGAGCTTAAACATACAGAGGAATAATAAAATAATAAATTATTGTTCACAAATTTTCGATTATTTCAATAGTCCTTTTCACGTGTTATGTTAAGTAATTTTCTGAAGATGCTAGCACAGGTTAGCGAAATATCAAATAAAATTTTCCTCTTTTCTTTGATTCAGCTCTAATAATTCTTTAATTATTTAAAAATTATGAAAGATATTTAGTTTGATGATCAGTCATGCTCTTTACATTTCGTAGTATAAATATATCAAACATGTTAATTAAGACGATCAAAGAAAAGAGGAAAATTTTATTTGATATTTCGCTAACTTGTGCTAGCATCTTCTGAAAATTACCTAACATAACACTTGAAAAAGACTATTGCAATAATCGAAAATTTGTGAACAATAATTTCTTATTTTATTATGTGTTTGTTGCACTTATTTCTAGTTCAACAAAATTTTATCTGAATCAGAGAGCAAGCTAAAAAATGTGAAATATGAAAGACTAAAATATGACCTTTAGCAAAAAATGTTAAAAATAAAACAATTACTAAAATAAAGCAAATTAACAAATTAAAATTTAAATGGGAATTCAAATATTGTTTTTCCATGTAGATTTATTAAGTGCTTTAAGCAAAAAGATTTTCAACAACAAATAGCTATAATTTCATTAAAGTAAACATCTTAACAATCAATAGTTCCTTGGTTCGATTATATCGTTCATAAAAAAGTTCGTTTATATTATTATCTTATATCATAATAAATGAACGGTAACATTTTCATCATTTTCCTATTATTTTCGTAGGTGACAAATTTTGTTTACTACTAAAAAAAGTTATACAAAAGAGACTTTTAATAAATCCAAAAATGTTTTGCTAATTCATTTCAGTAAAAAATGATTAGCAGTTGATGGTAACAATTATAATCATAACCATACAGCTCGAAACATATATCCCATCTGTTGGACTGTATTTCTACATATCTTTTGAAGAATAGTCGTATGAAACACAATGTAATATCTTGTATAGATATCATATTTACAAATATTCGATCGCATAATATAAATTTTAAACTAATAACGAAATGGCCTTTAGTCTGAAATCACACGCTGATATCATCTATCTTTGAATGTGATGGTATTACAGACACGACTCGTTCTATATCGAATTATAGATATATTTAGTTCAACGATCAATTAACGTAGTTCTGGTTTTGGACTTTACAACTCATCTTATATTTCTTAACCGAGTAGCACAATTTAATTTAGACGTTAGGCTGAACTATGTTTCATTGCTAATTTTGCGAGTAAAGGATTTTCGAAAATCTAAATCATTGTATGATGAACAAAAGCGATTAAAACAGGCTGAGCTAAAATGATGGAAGCTATTGAATAAAGTATCCAGAAATAGCTCACTTATATCATTGTTTAAATTGTAAAAGTCATCTTATAAAATCAAACATATCTTTATTTTTAAACTTAAGCGCATCATATCCGCTCAATTCACCTTTTACGATCAAAGTAGTAGAATGTTTCCTAAAATCATCGAAAAATAATAAAGCCGCTGAACCTGACCAACTATGTGTTGAACAAATAAAATTTACCTTTTACTGGCTTGCGTTAAATTGGGTGGATTTGTTCAACAACTTTTTATTCAGTAATTGCAGCCCATCGCTCATTGGTATCATCAAAATTCTTTTTGAAGAACAAGATTACGTAACTTTAACCGAATCATGAACAATTTGGTTTTCGTAACAACCGGTCAAACCTTGATGCACTCGAGATAGTATATGCCTATTAAGAATATCTGAGTTGTTGAACCTTTCATTCACCATTTTACAATATCCTTCAATCAAATCCAATAAACATTTGAACAACTTACATGAGTCAGAACCATATGATGCAAATAGAAGAGTTTTACAGGATTTCCATCTCAGTCTATTGAAATCTTCGTTATTTTTAAATTATCCCCAAGAAAAAATATAAAGAAGTATTCTACAGATATATATAGTGTGTTTTATACGCTGACGACCTTGAAATACTAGCTAACGACTTAGTATCTAGTAACATTTTATCTATTAACTTTTTTACTAATAATCGTTTTATGATTAACCGTTTGATTATTAACCGTTTTATGATTAACCGTTTGATTATTAACCGTTTTATGACCGTTTCATGATTAACCGTTTGATTATAAACCGTTGTTTGATCGTTTTATGATTAACCGTTAGATTATTAACCGTTAGATTATTAACCGTTTGATTATTAACCGTTTGATTATTAATATATCAATTTAATGATTCAAGGTGCATTGGCAGCCTCGTTCACATCAACAGCTATGGATCGTGTTTTACATATTGTTCCCGAAACGCACAGTATAAAGTCACTTGTTTGGTCAAGACTGAAATCAAGCAAGAGCAAAGCATATGTCTCAATAAATACTAATATGGGTAAACTAAATATCGAACTGTTTGCGTCGGATACGCCAAAAACTGTCCACAACTTTTTGCTCTTATGTCGGAAAAATTACTACGATAATTGTAAGTTTTTTCGATCAATTCGGCACTTTATTGTACAGACAGGAGATCCAACAAATACGGGATACGGTGGAGTGTCGGCTTGGGATGACGAACCCAAATTTGAAGACGAATTTACAACATCGAAATTGCTAAAACATGATCGTCGAGGAGTACTTAGCATGGCCAACTCCGGACCGAATACAAACGGATCTCAATTGTAAGATGCTAATTAAATAATAAACGCTTTGTTTAGTTTTAAACTTAATAAGTAAGTATCTTTAATTAGTTATTAGTACTGATTATTTATTAATTAATAATATAACGATTGATAAAATTGAATTCTTTATAATTGTAAGATACATAATTATAATTTTTATAAATGAAAATTACCAACGATTCTTAAATTGCAAGATATATTATTTTATTAATTATAAACAATGATGTAATAATTTGACGAAATAGATTATTGCCTGCTTTGTTTTTCATTTATATTAATTCCGGTTATATTGATTTTGTGGTGAAAGTTTAGAACTTGATGATATTTATCCGCGTGTGGGATAAATTTATTCAATACTTAATTTTTAACGTGTTTAATACGATAAAAAATCAATTTTTATGACGTGAGAAATTAATATATTATAAATCGCATCAAATAAAATGATTGAAGTTTTTATAATGTTTTGGTGATATCATTACTTTATTAATTTTAAAAAAGCATGTCATGACATTACTTCAAATTTAAATAATTAGTTTTTAAGCCTAATATTAATTTCTTTCGTGGGTTTAAGTCGGTAAACCCACGAATTCTAGTTTACTTTTGTTCCTTAGATGTTTGTAATAATTGCTGATATGTTTTATTTATTTAATGAAGTAATGAAGTATACATTATTAAATTTAAACTCAAATTCTTAATTTTACAAATCATATCAGCTAACTAAGTAGTCTGTATTATTTATAAATTAAAAATAATGATAAATAATTATAAATAATAATTAGACTAATTTGAGCAAAGACTATTTATAAATAGTTTTTGCTCTGGGGGACGTCCTAAATAGAAGAAGGCTAATCTCGAGATAGTCCAAGTACCCCAAAAGCGTACTTGGGTTTTCCCATTCAATGACATATGCTGGGCTCGTTTCAGAGCACACCTAGCTCTCTTCAGGATTCGTTTATGTCTATCCAGGTCAGCAAACTAAGTAAAGGATTTGCGAAAGTGAAATTTTAAAATGTTTGAAGCAGTGGTATTTGCCTTACTTGCTAAGATAATAGCTACCTGAAGAAAATGACGGCAACACTAAATTGTTTTTACTTTTTCATTTAGGGTTTTCTGTTGTTTGCTTCTAGGAATCAGCGTTTGTTTGTCACCGACGACCGCTAATCTTACATTTGATAGAATGAAACAAAGTCGGAAATACGATTGTACATAATAAATAAATAAAAATAATATTCAATATATAAATAATTAAAATCTACTAATAAAAAACTATAATTAACAAATTATCTTGCAACGCATTTAATTTTAACAAACGAAAAATTATAAAAAAATCATAAGGTGTATTTGAATAAGGAATAGAGGTCATCAGTGTGAAGTGCTATGCTATCAAGTTTTGGCCCGTATTCCTCATAATAATAAAATACATCGAATAAAACAATAGAATAAAAGAATAGAATAGATATAATATGTACTAAATACATACATAAAATACATACATAACGTCTATTATTTGCGGATTGAAATGCGAATTATAGTTGAAAACATAATTTTAAAATTCATCTAAAAAACAATTCATCAGAGAACTTGTAGCAAACGATTTTTGACAAATTAGAAATGCACTGCCTGAACATTTATGTTAAGTTGTTTCTATTTTATATACACATATTAAATCCCCTGTTTTAAACTTATTATACTTTAATAAACTATGCCAATCGCAATTGCACATCCTTTGTAGAAGCATAATGTATTATTTGTGGAGATTAAAAAGTAGACAAATCAGGTCAGATAACTGAGTCTACATATTTTATAAATTACTATACATAAATAAAAAATAAAGATAAAAGATTTTATACAATTAATATTTATATAACGCTAGAATTTATTATTGAAATTTAAAATACAATTCAATTTTTATGAATTGACTAATAAATTAGCAGTTGATGTATAATAATAAGGATTAAATGTCACCAGGATGAACTGCTTTGTTATTAGGTTTCATCCTCTATTCTTCAAAATAATAAAATACATCGAATAAAATAATAGAATAAAAGAATAGAATAGATATAATAAATATGTACTAAATACATACATAATAATACATACTAAATTTTACAGAGACTTTGTAACTTGAAATTTGGAGGGAATTCTGTTTTAAATAATAAATGTGACACAATTTGTTTGATCCTTTCCGGGACATTCAAAAAATTAAACATATTTTTAAATAATTAAAAATAAACTATTATTAATAAATAAATTAAATAAAATAAATAAATTAAAATAAAATAAATTAATAAAAATAAATTATTATAAATTTATATAAAAATAGTTGAAATAATTTCCATTTAAATTATTATTTTTAATAATTCAAAACAATTAAAACAATTTAATTTAAAACAAATTTATTAAGTTAGCAATAATTATCTGTTAAGCTTTTTAACCTACCGCCCATGTAATCAGTTAAATAAGAAGCACACAGTTTTTGGACAGCTTGTTGGAGGCTTTGAGACTTTGTCAAAAGTTGAGTCAATATCAGTAGATGAAAAGGATTGTCCAACGGTAACATTTTGTATTTTTGCTTGGATTGTACGTAAAGTATTTGACAAAATGATTAGCAAACATTAAAACGAAAAAGTTTGTTTTTAAGTCACCACTAGAAAATAAAGTTCCATGTAACGATCATTAAAAATATTGAAATAAACATTTAGAAAGTCTAAATTGGTAAAAAATTAAAATTACGAAACTTCATCAACTTAAGATTAACGATTAAATCAAATATAATTTAAATCGATTCTAAAACTGGTTGCAATCGTTTATTGCAATCAAACGCTTTTTTAATTTTCAACTTTTTTCCTGTTCTTTTTAGAACAGAAAAGTAATTAAAATTACTGCTGAGAATGCACGCTGTATAGGTTCAAGTCATTATCATTTTTATAATTTAATCAATCTTAAGTTAATAGAAATTTAGAAAATTCATAAAATTCAAAATATTTGTTTTGAAAATAGCAAATCTAAACTCTTTACGCAAATAAGACTAAATGCTACGATAAATAGATAATTTGCATTTAACAAATGGATTAATAAATTTGTATCAAAGGCATAGATAAGAATAAACTTTCTTAAGGGATTTCAAACTTCATGGTGGATTTAAGATGTGTCATCATAGCGAATCAATGCCATCACAAAAATATTAAAACGAAGAGTGCTTAATCATGATCGACTAATTAATCAAGTGAAAATCATAATGTAAATTCATGCATTACATTCATCGGGATCAATCAACTCGCTGTTGGCCAGAACTCAATTTCTATGAAATATTCTTTGCTGAATGCATTTTTTGATTGAAATAGGACGATATTTGCTGTTACCTTTAGGTATGTATTCCGAATGTTCAAATATAAATATTAAATATTTCGATGGAATAAAAACCTGTTCTGTTTAAATAATTGAAGTGTAGATACATTGCATGGAAGATGATCAGATGAAGGCTTTACTTTTATAACTCAAATATTAACTTAAATATTATCCGCTAATGATTAATTCATTAATCTTAATTTTTATTTGAATTAACATATTTAATTAAAAGTAGGCATATTTCGAAGCACGCGTTTAGAGCTTTGAAGCCAACCTTTGCCGTTGCACTAAAACTTTTAATATTTTACAAACACTAAAAGCACACTATCAATTTGATTATTTTTAGATAGACGTGAATATATTGAGTGTTGAAATTTATGAAGATCCGGCTCAAAAGATAGAAATACAGATCGAAGAAGAATTAAAAGAACATTCAGGCAGAAATCAAAAACTAACGGCAGAGAAATTAAAGCCAAACGCGAATAAGACCGTTGGCAAATACGTAAATAACGTAAGGTAAGCTTTAATAGTTTACAACAAGAAACAAACACATTTTAAAAAATATTGCAAGATAATCGAAATTAATACTGGTATAAAACACTATTTCAGTATTAATTCTACAAAAGAATTTTTAGAACAGACAAAAGGAATACATTTTCAAAATATAAATACATACGATTTTGTAACTATTATTTTGATTCTATTTTCGTATTCTTCGTTTAAAACTCTGGATTTTGAATGACTGGCATGTTTGAATGATTAAAGTTAAACAGGATCGATATCATAATCTTTTGAGAAAATGAAACGTAATTTATAATTAATTATTGTATGCATATTACTGCTGCATATTACAAAATACCAGTTATCATAATTTGAAATATGTTTATATTACCAAACTGGATGTAAAAGATTGTTGGCATTTTATCTGTTGGCATTCAAATTTACAAAATAATTCGTATTTAAATATAATTATTATTAATAATAATTATTCGAATCCAAAATTACATAAAAATCCAATAAAACCTAGGTTCATATGTAGTGCGTTTAAATGTACATTAAAACCACTTTCTGTCTATATGAATAAAATACTTAAAGTAATTAAAGCACATTTAAAAAAATTGCAAGGTAATCGAAATTAATACTGGTATAAAACACTATTTCAGTATTAATTCTACAAAAGAATTTTTAGAACAGGCAAAAGGAATAAATTTTCAAAATATAAATACATACGATTTTAGTACTCTTTATACAAATCTAGATTTAGTAGATATTAAAGAAGCGTCAGTAAAATTAATAAAATAGCGTTTCAATATAAGTTTATTATTGATGGGAATCTAATTCATTAAAATCCTTTTTTGTAAACAAGTGACCTTGAAAAAGGTCACAGTGTATTGTTTAAACGTTGTAAAATTAAAATTAGCGCAGAATGCACTCGTGCATTGTTGTGGTATACCAACATTACACTATATATGTTGATTTTTTTACAAGATGCGAAAATTTCATTTTGCTATCTAGCTCTTTTCTTCAAACATGTATATTTGACCCAGTAAAATAATTATTTTAATGTATTATATTAATTAAAATTACATTTGTATTATACTAATCATGATGCATTATAATTAAAAGTATTTGAAATAACATTTATAAAATATATTGAATAATATATTATAATATTGTAATATTTCTGTAAATTGTGAGAATCCGTCGGAGTCTCCCAATTTACACCATACGATTTAATGTAGAAATGTTATTTATATTTTACATCATCCGTGTAGTCATAACTTTCTGCCACTTATATGATATGCTCATCTGTCCGGTCAAATATTTTATTGAATAAAATATTTGATTTCAAACAAATAAATTTAATGTATTTCAAAATATATTTTCTATTTTCAGAATTATTTAGAAAACAATATAACTAAGAATTCTTAAATATATGGTAATCTTTAATATATAAATTAATATACGAATGTATTTAATAATATATTAGATAGTACATTATATATGATTTATAATATATTAAAATAAGCAATTAATAATAAAATAAACAATTAAATTAATAATTAAATAATAATTAATAATTAAATTAAAATTAAATAATAGTATACTCTAATTTATACAATAATAGTATATTTTATTATGAATATTTATTGTAAAATTAAAATTTATATGAAATTATTATTATAAATTAATGATTAAATTATTAATTATTAATCATATGATATATATATTAAAATTAATTGATTTGATTAAGCACGAGAATTTAGCATAATTCGTCGATTTTATATTGTTTTGTAAATGCTTGATCTGCATTCTTTCGACGAAAATTTTTTTAGTGAACAAAACATTTCTGTTAATTTTCCGGTTTCACTTTTGGTATTGTTTTCTCAAATTGCGAATTTTCTTGAATTAAAATCCAATAAATCAAAATCCAATTCTTAAATAGTGAAAAATACTTTATCACTTTTTAGATATCCTTCAATAATAGCAATAAAATGTTGCCGAATATCTTGTGTTGAATATCTTTATGCAGAATCTACATATTCAATATCTGAATAGTAATATTATATAATAATATTATTATAATATAATAGTTATAATATAATAATATTTTAATATCTGAATAGGTTTTATTTTTAATAAAATAATATAAAGTGAATAAATACGCCAATATTTGAAAGCATATAGAAATTCATATTCTAATATGCGAAGACATTGCTCGTCGACTTCAGTATTAACCTCTATCTGCAGTAAAGCAAAAAGGTAAAACTTTACAGTGTGTTACTTACATTCGTGCTATTGTGTGTATATTCATAAAAATATTTTATCTTTCGATTTGATTACAGTTTATATATATTTAATCTAATATTATATTATATTTATAATATATAATATATTAAATTATAGTGAAAAATAGTTATCTAAATTTGATTACACTTTAAACTTTGTTGCCATTTTTAAGTCAGTCGACGATTAATGATTCAACAATTATCAAATCGGAATACGAGCTGAAGAAACAAGCTAAAATGCAGGAATTAAGTAGAAAATGCATGAATTTCAGTCAGTGGGAATAGCCTAAATGACGTATGCGTTGATGTAATATTTGTAAAAATATTTCAAATCTATTTTAATTCAAATTTGCAATTCTGATTTATTTTGGATTATAATTATTAAATTATCATTTTTTTTATTTTTCAAAATATTATTTACAAACTAGTAGTTACCCTCAAATGGGTCTTATAAATGTCAGAATATAATATTTTTGTCCCTATTATATCTTCGTTATAATCCTTATTACTCAGTTGTGATTGAAACTTTTGTAATTTCTCCTCCTTAACGTCGTAGACACTGATTTTGTAATAGATATCGAAATAGTTGTTATTATTATACAGTCATCATACCTATCTACGTCTTTTTCTGCCAATCTGGTGGCAATCCGCTTAATCACACTGTTTGCTACAGGACCTATTCCTCCAACTGTCGAGAAAATCATCGGGTGGAATGCCGCTTGCTCAATTCTTGTAATTCTTTCTGCGTACTTTGCGTTTTTTCGACTTTCGTGGTATGTAAATGGATCAGTCATGCGCTCTAAGGAATATGAAGGTGCTAAATTGTTGAAGACACACACGTCCATATAGGACCGCCCCCAGATATTCCCATATAGCCCATTGCAACAAATGTCAGCTCTGGCCTCTCTATCTTTCGTAGTAGTCGATCTGTCAAAATCTATAGAATGCGGAACTGGCTGTAATATAGGTTCCTTTGTCACCAGTTTACAGATCCCGTTTAACGGTTTGATAATTTCATCGACTACTATATTATGTCTAATGTAATTGAGACCTTCACATTTACACGAGAATGCATGTGTTACATTTCAATCCGTACCACATGTGCAAAAGCCAGTTAGTGTTTTAGGCTCCCATGCATATCGCACTGCTATCGCATCTTCAAACTCTTGTGAATTCAGAAGTCTGTTATCCGTATAAGTTCGTGAAGTAAGCCAAGCCGAGGCTCCTTGGATACTTGCGTTTCTCAATATTGTTCTAAGATCTCGTTTCAAGGAATCAATAATCTTGAGTTGATCCAGCTTTTGTTTAATCTTATTCTGATCATGCGCTTCATTTTGTAATATTTTTTGTTTATTACGTAGTTCGTTTCCTCTCAGTCCATCGATGCTTGATTTGCACATCGAGTACGAAACTCGATATTCATTCTCTTCCGCAGCTGGGTTCATTAATCTCAAACCTCCTAGGAAATATTAAAGATTAATTATTGATTTAGATTCTTCATTCATAGTTTCTATACCAAGTATCCGAGTAATTGTTTTTTTGAAATAATTCATTTTCTAGAGGTTTAAACCATTCAATCTTTGTCTCGCATGTTCTCTTCAAATATGTCCATTGGTGTTGGAAAACTCTATTTAACATAAGATACGCCGCAAAAGTATTCTCCGTAATTAGATCGTCTAGTTTTGATACGTCCGTCTTGAATTCTCTAATTTTTTCCTTCACTTGATGTTCAACATAGTTGTTCGTTCCGATGTAACTGCCTAGGTATTTGACTCCATCTGTTCGGATCTGTAATCCAGTTTCCTCAAAAAGATTTGTATCTCCAATATTTTCTCGTGTTAAAATTACACACTTTTCCGGATTTACGTTGTATCCGTAAGCTGGTCCATATCGTTTTACTAGCTCCCACACCTTTACTAAATCTTCTGCCTTTCCTACGCAAGCAGCATCATCTGCATACCAACAGTGCTGAGCACTAGGAGAATTTTGTCTCAGCTTTTCGATAAACGGTAAGGACGCTGCAGCAAAGGCTGCCATCGATAGAGGATATCCTTGAGTGAATCCTTCAGCTGACATCAAAGAGATCCCACCGACTGTTAACTGTGATGGCTTTGCGTATGTATTATTCAGAATTATACTCAAGGACGGGCAGATGTACTTCATATTTTCGAGGGTGAGCGATCTATTAACAGAGTTAAAAGCGTTTCTAGCATCCAGCAGAAGAAGGCAATTATCAGGGGAAGCTGAAAAGGAAGATCGAACTGTGTGTATGGCAATCTCGGTCCCTCCGCATTGTCTAACACATAGCTGTACAGATCCGCATACATTTGTTAAATCATCGCCTATATGTTCGAGTATTGCTCGGCCTATTATCTGGCGTAGCACTTCCCCAATTCCCACCGGCCGGACTCCCAGGTTCTTGTTCATCGGTATAAGTCGACTAACCGTATACGCATCCAATCTACTTGATTCGATGTGATCTGTGAATATTTTGATGGCGAATTCACTTATTTTGAAGTCATACTAAATGCTGTAAGAAACGATCTCCATCCTTCCGAGTCGACTCCTGAGGGACCTGCCGAACCATGTGTTCGCCTTGCAGCTTTTATAATATGTTCATGATCCATGCTGAAAAATCTTATTGAGTGATGTTCAGCACATCTGTCCATTGGAGCAGTCAATTTTAAATTAGTAAGACCTTCAGACGCTGTTGGGTGCATATCTTCCAAGTGCTGCAATACCGTTTTGTTGTTTACTATTTCCTCTAAAGGTATCACTCCACCGCCTGAATCATTCTTGAGCATTCTGGATGCTTTCGCTACATGTCCATTTCCGATAAAATTTATTACCCTCCGGACGGTCGGAGCATGACGTTGTGCACAAGAGTAAAAATCATCTTGTTTCATCTTTTGCAAGTACCGTGCTTCCTTTAATAAATCTCCTAATTGTTGCACCTTCCATAATTTGATACGTCTTTCAATTGTTTTCCTTATGTAGCTTATCTTGCGAGTCTTTATGCGTTGTAATATTAACTGACATAATACAGTCGCTCGTTTCAGAGAATTATCCGAGGTAGATGTTGTTCGGTTGAACGTTTCAAAGCAATCTGCTAGTAAGTCAATAAATTCCTTGCTCGTGTTACACGCCGGTAGTTTAAAATGATTTGGATACCAGTGTATAACTTCTTGATATATCGCATCAATATCAAAATCGACAATGTATCTTTCTTGTTGTTGATTTTTAGCAGTTATACTATGCTCTGTTGCTGCTTCCCTGACCGTTTCAACGTATTCAAGAGTTCTAGGATCATGATCGTCGGCAATATTGATTTGTTCATTTAGAACTTCTCTGTCAGCTGCATTCTTATAATCACATCTCACGCCTTGGTAATTAGACGATTTATCCAATTCATGATTTGAACAGTTAGCAGCCGCACAGTTAATACATTTTTTGCCGGTCTTCCGGCATTTGCAAGATTTACATTTTGCGTTCATTAAATTAAATTATTAATAATTAAAATAATAATAAATATTATTTTTAAAATAATTCAATAATTATTAAAATACAAATAAAATTCCCAAATTATTCTGCAAGATAATTCTTATAAATTACTCAATTCTTCAACACATTTGAGCATTAGTTTAATCTGTTATTTTATTAAATAAAATTTTATTTATTAATTATTTTATTATTTATATTGTTTTTTTACGCTAATTGATTATTTTTCTTTTCTTTCTTGTAATAAATAATTGTCCCATTAATTATGTTATTATTAACATAAATATCAGTTATTTTTAAACAAATTTATAATAATTTTGACTTATAAATGTATCTGCTTTCATAACCGGAAAACTTTGTTACATTTGAAATTAAACAGTTTCCAGAATGCATTCTTGGATTTGATATTATTAATTTATAGCCAGTATTTTAGTGATACCAGTTTGATATCGATCTAAACTGCCATTTTATTAAATTATTTTTTAACGTGTAATTACAACTCACCGGGCTAGATACGAATCGTGACGTTAGACTATTAGGCTCGACGATATACAATTGTTATAATTTTCCATAATTAATTACATTGGTGATTAAACTACCATTTTATTCAATTAAATAATATTTTTACTGTAATTACAACTCAGAATTAAATAATATTTATAAAACCTAATTAAACTCAGAGTATAAGACAATTAGAAAATTTAAAAAATTTAAAAAAGTGCAAGCTTTTATTAAATATTAATAAATAAGTATAAATTATAATTGTTTGTTTATATTAAAATATAATATAACATAAATTTATTAATTAATTTAAAAACAATATTTAAAAAATATTAGATAAACAAAATGTAGCATTTGATATATAATTATTTATATTATTGATATAAACTTAACCCTAAATTGGCACGTAAAATGAAAAATTAAAATAATTGTTTAATAGTTTAAACAATTAATTTATTTTATATATTTGAATAACTAAAGTTCAAATATAGCAAATTAATTGCACATTTCCTATATTTTATTAGCACGAGTGATTTCCTATATTTTATTAGTACGAGCGATTAAGCACATAATACGTAGTGATCTACAATAGTTTCTACCTATCTTTCAAACTAGTAAACCTTTCAGTATTACAAAATTCGTAGTTATATAGGGCTTCCACAAATTTTGCATGGCTTCTAGATTTATATAGCTAGTGAATCTATGTATCTTCTGAATTTATATAGATACTAAATCCAGATATAGATTTAGTATATATACAGCTTCTGGATTTATATAGCTAATGAATCTATGTATCTTCTGAATTTATATATAGATACTAAATCTAGATATAGATTTAGTATATATACAGCTTCTGGATTTATATAGCTAATGAATCTATGTATCTTCTGGATCTATATAGTGTCTGAATCTATGTACATTCTGAATTCATATAACTTCTAGATCTATTTAGCTTCTGGATCTATATAGATTCTGGATATTATAGCTACTGAATTTATATAGCTTCTGAATCAATATAGCTTATGTATTTATATGGATTCTGGATTTATATAGCTTCTGCGTCTATTTAGCCTCTGGATATCTATAGCTTCTGGATCTGGATAGATTATAGATATATTTATAGCTTCTGAATCTATATAGTTTCTTATAAATAATGAATAATTTAGATTTTATAGAATTTATTTTTATATCAAGTTAAAATTTAAAATAAAATTCAATTTGTAATGAATTGCCTTATAAATAACAGACGTTGTATCAAAATAAGGATTAGAGGTCATCATGAGGAACTGCTATGCTATCAGGTTTTGTCCCCTATTCCTCGACCTAACATATCAGCGGGGTTAAATACGTGCAAATGGCGTATTTCCCCTGTTGAAATTTAGTGTACCTTATTCTAATACAAAGCATATTGTTTATTATCCATAAGCAATTTTCGCTTGATAGTTCATAAAATAATTTTTTATGGTGCATAAAAATTCGCTTAAGAGTTTAAATAAATTTTTACTCATATTTTATTGATTTATATATTGTATATTTAATATTTTATATTTATATTTTGTTCATTTATGCTTCTCCGTTATAGAATTTATTTTAATATTATTTTGATAATTTAAATATAATTTAAATCAAGTTAAAATAAAAAATTGAAATTTAAAATAAACGTCATTTTTATGAATTGACTAAGAAATAATAGACGATGAATAAGAATAAGGATTAGAGGTCATCAGAAGAAACTGCTATGTTATCAGAATAATACGAAAATATGAAATAAATAATTGATTTAATTGTCATCACGTGTTAACAAAAGTGATGCACGATAAAATCTTCAGCTCATCATCGTTATTGCTGCATTCATCAATCTATCAAACTTTGTTTTTCAATGCGACTTAAAATGACGGCTTGTCAGTTTTACGCAAATTTTGAAAACAAATACATAAAATTAAGGCCTATATTCGGTTTAGAATAATCCTGAATTAAATTGGCGGTAATCTTCAATAAGCCCTTTGAAATAAAACGAATTTTTACATTGAATGCAATGTAGAACTAGTATTTCTGAAATTCAATATTTAAAATTAGCTTTGAACATAAAATAGTAAGCTTAAAACTTTACAAAGAAACAAAAATAGTAAATAATTGATGCAAATTTCTCAATTTTGAATGATTATTTTAAATTTAGATTATTTTAAATTTTGAATGAATATTTTTATATTTTGAAATAATTATAAAATAACGTTGAAATAAAATATTTCTTAATTGTCATTCCGTTTTAACAAAAATGACGCACGATATAACTTTCAGTTCAATAAATTAGTGTTTAATTTTGAACGTGAAACAATTTAGGTAATTTAACACTCGTAAAAATCTATGCTTAATGAATATTTTACAAAATTTCAATGGTATTTTTAGTACGCATATATTAATACGCATGTGACAAAATTTCAAAGACATCTTTTTCGTAATAATATCCATTATTAATAATATCTATAATAATATCTATTAATACACATGCGATATATCTCGGTTTATAAACTATAAAAAGAACAATAAAATACGAAACTTAAATAATTAAATTTAAAAATTACAAAATTTTAAAGTTAGCCTTTGTAATAAATTATTTTGTATCTTCAAGTTGTGTCACCAGTTGATTATAGTGATCAACGTTAAACCCACGGCGGCAAGCTTCGCTGTAAAAGCTTCGTAAATATGTTCCTTCCGCAAAGCTGTCGAAGTTCAGGTCCTATTTGAAAACAAGTTTAAAAAACAGTGAAAATAAAATGCGGATGAAAAGATTTAAATGAAAAGATTTAAATAACGGAAGAACTTTATGTAATGATTATTACGACACGTTTGAATTTTGCTAGCTTCGTATTGTTAACACAATGTCATTCATGTATGAATATAGTGTGCAAAATAAAGGACACGTGTCTTAACTATTTCAGAATATATCAACTAATTGAAGATAAACACTTACCTTGTGAGATAGAAGAAAAAAACTATACCAAGCGATGCATGTACCATATGCTAGAAAATATGTCATGGGCTCGACAACATCCCATGAATAATCCCACCAGGTCCATCGAGCCAGTATACCCGTCTGAAATCCCATAAGTGTAAAATACATCCATAGTTTACGATTGATAGAACTTCGAGCTACTATATCTATTTGTTTACGAATCTAGATGAATAATAAATTATAAAAAATATACTTAAATTAATTAATTTATATTATATTTTATATTTAATTATATTAAATATATTAAGAATTAAATTTAAAATCTTTAAAATTTATCATCTTTCTTTAAATAAAACTAAAACTAGCTTTACTCTTAGAAACAAATGATAATGATCCATTATTCTTAATCCATTATTTGCTGAAAATAATGGATGCAGAGGTATCTGGTGTTATTAAGAATCAAGTTTATAGGTGAAAAATAGTTATACCGTGCGATGATAAGAACTATACAGGCTATATTTGGTAAACGATATCCATCAATTAATCCTCGCTGATTCGAGGTTACTAAAACGTGTGCACGCCAAGGGAATATTATTTGTTTATTCAGTAATCTGCCATTTTCACATTTTATAAATGACCAATCTGATCTGGAATACCGTATTTGTTTCGTATTTATAGGTTTGCAATCGACAGTCTAAGCGGTCCGATATTTGCAGAGGTCATGTTACATAGTACCATAAATTCACCGCTACTTTCAAAATTAAATTCGATATTAGGAAGCGTTTGCATAAAGAATGCCCGATAATAATGTCTGAACACAGTTTATTGAGAACGGAAAAAGTTATATTCGTGTAACTTCATATCTACTGTTATACTGCCAGGATAAACAGGAGCAAAGTCGGAATTTGCCATGTAAATTCTTATCTTGCTAGGTGTGTAGTTCATGTTCAATAATCTTAAAGTCCGATAGCTGATGAATGTATTTTCAGCCAGGGTAACCTAATATGGAAAGCTATTTGATGTTAGAAATTATTTTAGTCCGTCACTAAATTGTTTTGTGAAAATCCTTTTAAATAGATTACAATCGTTTAAACGTAAAAGTTTAATCTTTTGATAAGGAAATGAAACAAAATCTACAATGGAACAGATTGTAACATACAGTGTCCATTTTGTTGAATTTCGTCTGAAGTTCTGTTTTATTCGTTTCTTTTATCCGGAAGTTATCATCAGTGCTTCTATTTAGGTAAGCTATACAACAAAATAGAAAGACGTAACGGCGAAAGAAATTTACGAATTAGATGATGTATTTCACTTGCATCGAATGTAACTTCCAACGATTGACATTTAATCGTAAACGGTTCGTCAATAAGATTAATCAGCTTGGTGTCCTGACTAATATATCCTTAGATAACAAGTTTGAAATTAAAAATTATACAAATAATTTTTACCAGCGAAAAATAAGAATTACTTAAAAATTAGTTTTTTAGAATACGAAATTAACTTTTAAAAATTAACGATGCTACTAAACAATAATTAAATTAAACACTAATTTGATATGAACCTTTAAAGATCTTTTCGAATTAAATATAAACAAATATTTTAGTTTACAAATAAAAATGTAAAATAAGAGCTTATTTAATTAAGTTTATTAATTATTTAATTAAATAATGGAATAAATAAATTTTGTTAGATTATTTTTCTGAATTATTTCATATTACTTTGTTAGAGATTAAAATTCGGATTTGCGGTCTATAAAAGTAATTTTGTAAAATAAAATATAGTTTACGTTGATATTATGTGATTATATTATATATTATATATATTATATATACTATATTATATATTATATTGTTATATGTTATATTAATATTATATATTAATATTAATATATAATATACCTGTGAGGATAATATCATGCCACAATCAGAAAACTTCCAGCTCACAGATGCAATCAAGTACAATATTATTAATATTATTATAGTTAGCGTGTATCGAATTGGAATTCGAAGCAACTCTTACTGGATAGTGATATCCAATTTACGCCTGCCGTTGAATTCCAGAACATTTGGAAGTTTGGTAGTCACAAAGAAAGCGAGCATATATAATAAGATTTTCTCTTGACGGTTTTCATGGAAAACTTTGCTCAAATAGAATTATGTGCCATACACGAGAATCAGCCTGTATTTGTAAATACTGTTTATGTATATACCAACAGCTCTTACATGTTCGAACTTGCATCCATTTAAAACACTATCCATATTATAACTTAACGATCTGTGAATTAGTATTATTAATTTGGTAGATGTTTGCCTATTAGCGTTGTAATGTTGTAATAACGTTTTGATGTTGGTCTTCTCTCATCGCCCGTGGCGGCAGAGGGCTAGATAATTTAAATAAATTATCTAAGATTAATATTATTATATTATAATATAATAATATAATAAATATAATATAATAATATGACAGATGGCGCTTCAAATATCCTTTAAAATAAACGAAAATTCAATTTATATAAATTTTAGATACATTTGAACCAAATTTAACGCAAACTAAGCTTTAAAATTCAACCTAGCTTTTTTCTGTCTACAAACTACTACACGATTTGTAATAACATCACAGACTAAAGTCAATGAAGATTTTTATTGAACAAAAGAATATATTGATTACTCATTTTATCGCATTTTTATAACTTGTGTCTTACTAAAAACTACCAAATAAATATTAGTAATTTATTAATAATCATTAATATATTAATAATTTATAATTATATAAATTATATTTAATTTATAATTGTTACAAAATATAATTATTATAAATTACAAAAGGTAATTCAGCTGAATTAATTAATTTGACTTTATCAATTAATATCTTATCTTATCTTTTAAATAAAAGCATTTCACAAACAAATTGCAAAATTCAAGAATCGCGTAATATAAAGCTTAAAAAATAAGTTTAAAGAATTGAAGATTAAATTGGGTTTAAAAGCTTCAATAATAAATTAATATTTAGATAAAATTAAAAATATAATTAAATTTATTTTTTATATAAATAAAAAATAAGTTTAAAGAATTTGAGAATAAATAAGATTTAGAAACTTCAATATTAAATTAATACTTAGATTAAATTATACGATATTTTCGGTTATAACTAAAAGACATCGCCCAAACATAAGTAGTTTGTGGCAAATGCAAATGACTTAATATCTGGATGATGGCATGACAATAATAAAAATAATTACATTAAAATAATATTGAAAATTTCGGGCATTCATTGGATGACACAAATAACACAAATTACATATATCCATGCGGTTTGAATTTACAATTAAAATTAAATTTTAAATTTTAGAGTTTACATATTAATGACCTGCTCTGGAAATCTATTTCGAAGTGTTAAACTGGTAAATAATCTATAAATTCGCAGGAGTTTCGTGCAATCTTTCAACGACCACCAGGATTCTTTATAGATCAGCCAAATATTACAGCATGTTGAAACGTTAGTGCTCAGTTTTTACGCACTGATGATCCACTGAGTATTAACGTCGGAGCAGGATGATGTTGTTGGTTAGATCTTGTTGCAATTGGTTTGTGACGATATTGGTACACTAGTTTGCAGACACGCATTTAACAGTAAAGCAGAAAGCAATATAACATCCTTATGGTTTACAGATTAATTTTAAAATTCTATCATAAAATTATTTTCTCTAAAAACAAGTTCCTCCCATAAATATTTATGGCATTGAAAGAACACACAAAAAACTACGATTTTTTGTCTTTTAAAAGTTTGTTACAACAAAGTGTGCTTAACCGAAAGATCCAAATTGTATCTATTATCATATACGATTTTGTTCACCACATGTACTTTTTTACTTGTGTTGCGGACTGTTCCTCTATCTGAATATTGTAACATTAGTGTTCTTAGTTTGCATAGCTTCATATTTCTACAGACAGAGCTTAGCTCTTTAGATTAAGCTACATCAGTAGACCTTCAAAGCCATTGTCATTGCTCATAGTCATAACGAGTAGTTAGTGCAATTAAACTTTGCATGTAATAATACTGAATATTTTCTATATTTTAAAATGGATTTATAAAAAATATATTTTAGGAATTATGCTGATAGATCTCGGATAATATAGAACTTAGTAATTTGCCTGTCAATTAGTAATTAACGTATATATAGTCGTTACTAATATATAGACGGGAGAAAACGGACATAACTGAGTATTGGAAACCATCATAGTCCATCAGCAATCAAATCCATAGACCAGGTTCTGCTTATTAAGCTTTATCAGTAAGGTCTAGATTTTAAGAGTGTTAAGGGTCCAAGATATCCTATCAAGATATATATATATATTAACAAATACAAATCGTAAATAGCTTAACTGATTGCTATTAAAGAGATTACCTAAGTTGTTGTAAGCATTAATAACCTTTTCCGAGCACTCTTCCTCGACAATTTGCTGCAAGTTTTCCATTCTTAATGATTGCATCGGATGTGGAAATACTCTACATTTTTTGCTTTCGTCTATTGGCAAATCAAAGTAAATCCGATTATCAACTGCTTTCAATTTGACAGCTAAAGTGTTTAAACTTCGCCTAAACACTTAAAACAATAGTCATTTATTAGAGTAAATGATTGGATATTTTTATACACAAATTCATAGATGACAATTGTATAATGCGATTCATTGAATTTCAAAGATGTTTTGACATCTGGAATGAATCTTTAACGTGACAACCACTTGTATCTCAATGCAACACAAGCTGAAAAATAATAATAAAATAATGATATAATATTACTATACTAAAATTATCAATATTAATATTACTAAAATAAAGATTTTGTTAACAATTAGCTGAAAAATAATTAGTTCACAGTAGATTAGTCAAATCAATAAATCAAAATTTAATAATTAAATAATTAAAATAAATAATTGATTTATAGATTATTAAAGATTATATTATTTAAATAAAAAAATACGAATTTAATAATAAAAATAATGTAAAAGTAGAGTTAATTATAATTTAATCCAAACCAAAACAAAATAATAATACAATTAGAAAAAACATACGAATTGAAAAAATTAAAATAATATAATATTGGAATAATTAATTATAATTTAATTTAAGGTTGTAATCGTTGTTATTAAGCATTAAATTAGGTTCTGTTTTTTATAAAATACCCTCTTTGAATAATGCGAGATAAGTTACTTTCAAATGATAAAATAGATGCATTTTCAAAATCAACGGAATGATTCAAACTCACAAAAATGCTGATCAACAGCACTAGAATTGGTTCCTTTACGTACATTATAATTAAATCATTAATTTAAATCAAGTTAAAATAAAAAATTGAAATTTAAAATAAAAGTCATTTTTATGAATTGGCTAATGAAAAATAGATGATGTATCAGCAAAGGATTAGATGTCATCAGAAGGAACTGCTATGCTATCAGGTTTCGGTCCCTAACTCCTCTACCCAACAAAGCAGCGGGGCCAATTACGTGCTAATGATGTATTTCCTCTGATAAAACTATCTAGTATCCTTTTCTAATACAAAGTATATTATTTATTATCCATCCATAAAAATTTTCCGCTAATGATTTTAAATTTATTTTTAATATTATTATGTTTACATTTATATTTAAGTATTTAAATAGTTAAATATAACTATTTAACTATTTTTAACTATATTTACTGATATACACACATAAAATTAGCTAGCGTACAATTAATTAGATTAAATTCGATATTAGATTAATTAAATTAATTCAATAAGTTAATCGACGACTGTTTCGCAAATGCCCTTTGCTATATCTGTAATAATCATGACGACTTGACCGTCAAATGAACCAAATATCTGAAACCAAAATTAGGATCCAAAAGTGATATTCCCACTAATATAAAATCGGTTTATTTTAAAGAAAGCTTTCTTCCATACGAAATGTTATTCCATATCCACAGAGACTAGACGTTCTAGGCATATGTGATGTTAAGACGTCCTTAATTAAGGCCAAGTTGATTTTGGTGTGTAGGAAATTGCACTCTCTTAAACACGTTTTACATTGTATATTTACACTTTCTCCTAATGACATTTTACGAGGACAAGCTAAAACTAATACACAAATTTGGACCGAGAAGTTATTAAAGTGACAGAAGACATCATATTATCAAACGATGGGACAATCTACCAGCTGCTGTTACTGAGGATTCGTTTATTTCAAGAGTGAACTATCTCCGTGTTGATTTTCGCCTTAGACATCAATAAATTTTTGTTGACTATTTTTTATTGTGATGCCTTTGTCTTGAACTTTGCTCTTTTGGTGGTCAATTAAATAAATGAACTTAAAGAAAAGTTGCATTAGGGAGGATTTGTTCAAAAGTTAAAACTATGGGGGTGTAGCTGGTTTAACAAAGCAAATAAGATTTCTTAAAAGCTACATATATCGTCCGAAAGATTTCCACCCAAATTTATCAAACTCATAGTATGAAAATTCATTATAACACAAGGTCTAACAATTGTAGAAATTAAGTGAGGTGTCTACGAGTGTTAAACGAATAAAGAACATAAACATATTATTTATTAAACCCTTCAAGTTGTGATGTGAGAGGACTGTCACATATCCAATTTGCCTTTGAGCAATCTTTGAAATATGGACATAGAAGGTCTGCTATTTAATTGTATTATATAAGTATTTTAGGCAGTCATTGATCAATTCAACGTATTTAAAAAGCTTTAAAATATGTAGACTTATAGACTATGTTACATAGACTAGGAGGCAAATGCTAATTAAAAGATAAATTTATGGAAATTGTAAAGCCAATATTTATCCAATTTGAGGAAATTAGGATATTATTTGACCATTTAAACAAGTAGAAGAGCTTATGTAAATTTTATGCTTTGAGTGTAGGATTAAATGTACAGCGGTAAATAGAGATAAAGGTTACTTTCGTATCGAAAGTTATTTTCATTATTGTTTTTGGTCTAATTACCGATACGAGAAAGAGAACTTCTTTTTGCTGGGCATTTGACTTATTACAGTCCTGATCACATAAGTCGAAATAAGTAATAAGTCGAAATAATAAGTAATAAGTAATGTCTTTTAAATTATTAAGTCTTTTAAATATTTAAAATAAATATTATTATTGAGTACAAGACAAAGCCGCAAACTCAGGCTACTGCGGTTCTGAAGACCATCGCAAATAAACTGGCAGACAAGCGCAATGATCAGTACTCTGTTTGTATGGCAAAGATCAGATCTCGTATATCCATGTCACTGGCCTAATCTGCTTCGATGTGCTTAATAGCAAGCCGCTCTGCGTATCCTCGCCCGGATAGAATGGTTAACTCTATCATCTCGTCAGATTAGTGATGGGCCGATCGCAATCCACATATACATAACAATAACAATGTAATATATTGTTTGAAGCTCATTTGAGGGAAATTGAGATATTGTGACATTGATAATAATAAAACTACTTTGTTAAAAAATTATTATCGTTGTTATTGAGTACAAGACAAAGCCGCAAATGGCTGTTCAGTCTGTTCACTGTTGATATAAAAAACAAGCAAACACATGAAGTGTAGAATGTAATCAGCCGAATGGGTAGTTCAACACTGATTGATGGTTCGATAACGTCGGCAAGATTCTTTAAGTATATTGGTGGAAGGAGATCAGGACAAATGGAACCAGATGATTTGAGCTTCTTGAACTCCGTTATTACATCATAAACAGATGGTTATGATGGTTAAGATTGATGGTTCGAGCTGTCATGAATCAACTTCCTCATTTAAAGTTTAAACTGTAAATAGCTGAACTTACAAGCAATTTCATTAGGTAGTGCATTCCAAATGCTGATTACTTGATGGGGGTGTCAATATTCGAGGATTTTTATCAGGGGAAATTTATAGAGGGTTAGGCGATGTCCACGAGAATTTGCAGTACTAAACTTTATAACATTTGTGGAATATCAAAAAATTTGATAACTGCCCATATTGCCAAGAGATCAAGATACAGTAGTCTTTATATCATTGAAGATAAACCTAGCAATAACAACCTGACCTCATACGAATACGAATTATGAAATTAAATTCGAGACCCGCGACAAAGCACTGATTCAAGATCGATAATTTATTTTTTAGTACATGGAAAAACAGCTTGAATGCAATACTCAAGATGTGGATGAACCAAAGAACAATAAAAGTTTAAAGACAGAAGGATTCATTCTCGAGAAGCAATTCTTGATGCAGTACAAGGCTCGAACTGCCTTATTGCGAGCAAAGTCCGTATTCAAGCGTGTTTTTAGTGTCTTGTGTATTATTACACCCAAATCCTTTTGTTCCGACACAATAGTAAGTATCTATCTTTAAATATGATAAAATTTCGTATTTGAAATAAATTTTGTTGTGATCAGGACTGTAACAAGTCGAAAGCTCATTTATAAGTTCTCTTTTTCATGTCGGTAATTATACCAAAACCCAATAATGAACAAAGAATAATGCTAACTATAGTACATTTCAATGTTTTTATCATTACATAGCAATTCTTAAAATTTCATTATTTAAGGCATTATATTTAATAGTATTCAATATTCCTAAATAAAAAATAATTTTTTTAACGTGGTAAATGTGGCGTGCCAGCGCACGCTTACATGACCACAACAAAACAAAAATGTAAATCGTGTGTCGAGATGTGAACGAAGGAGGTGTTTGAATGTGATAAAGAAGGGAGCGCGGCGGATGTCGAGAGGGAGTTGATTCCAGGCGAGTAAGGAGGCGACGAGGAAGGATCGGAGACCGTAATTGTAGGAGTAACTGGGAACGTGGAGTAAGAGGGAATTACGGGAACGCAGCGATGGCGAGGTGGGGCGAGTGTCGTCTAAGAAAAGAAGGTTGATGAACGATGGGGAGCCGACAGCGATGAGACGAAAAGTAACGAGAAGAATTCGGAGTTTGATGCGGATGTGGATGGTGGGCTAGGAGAGTTGGGCAAAATATGTGGATGTGTGGTCGAAGCGACGGAGACGAAAGAGCACTCGAACGGCGGTGTTAATTATTCGTTGTAGGGGTAGGATGATGGATTTTGGAGAATTGGCGAAAAGGCTAATGCAGTATTCGATTTTAGGAAAAAGAAGCGTTGAAGAAGATACATACAAGAACGGAAGTCGATAAGGGGCGGATAAAGCGGATGTCACAGATAATTAAGTTAGACGAGCGAACCTTGTCACGGACGATGGGTTTAAGAGAAAGGTGATCATCGAAATGGAAGCCTAAGAAAGTGAAATTGTGGACTATAGGGATGATTGATGATGCAAAAAATAAAGTCGGAGGAGATATGTTTGGTTTACGGGGGAGGATCCACATTATTTTCAACTTGTCGGGGTTTAGAACGAGATGGAGATTGGAGAGACGTTCGTAGATAGAAGAAAGACAGTTGGAGGCAGAAATGCCGATATCGTGTATGCGATGTGCGGGTGCATGAGCATAGATGAGGATGTCATCGGCGTATTGCATGACGTTAAAGGATTAAGGTTTGATAAACGGAGAGAGATCGCCAAGCAGAAGATAGAACATCAGGGGACCTAGGACAGAACATTGTGGGACCCCGCAAAAAATAGGGATGTGAGGGGAGTATGATTAATTAGAACAGACGCGAATGGAACGGTCGGATAGATATGAGGCAAATCATGCTACGGAGGAGGAAGAAAAGCCGAAATCAAAACGAAGGCGAGAAAGGAGGACAGAGTGGTCGACAATGTCGAAGGCGGGGAGAGGTTGAGGGAGATGAGAACACTATATAGAGCCTTGTCTCGATAAACGAGTAAGTCGTTGTAAACTTTAAAAGGGGAGTATGATAAATTAGAAAAGACGCGTTCTAAGAGCTTAGAAAGAGTACGGAGTAGTGAAACGGGGCGATAGCTAGAAAGAAGGGAAGGGTCGAGCGATTGTTTCTTAAGGAGAGGACGAACGATTGGGGATTTCCAGTGTGAAGTGAAGATACAACTGCGGATGGACGAGTTAAACAAGGCTGTGAGAAACGGGGATATCGATGAGCATATGGTAATTTCTTACTCAAGCAAGCACTGGCTCAGCGACGCAAGGCATTTTGTAATTATAAAGCAGGTAACTCTAGTTTTGAGCAATACCGACAGCATAGAAACAGGGTAACATCCTTGAAGAGATGTACGAGAGTAATCTTTAAAAGGAATTTATCTAAATGATGTCGTCGTGAACCCTGGCTCACTCTTTAAATACATTTCATCAAGAACACGTATAGCTAACACATTCTCCTCTATTCTCGACAACCAAGGTGATTTGATATTGGACTCAAAGGAAATTGCGAATGTATTCAGTGCACACTTCACATCGCTGAATTCGTCACTGAATGCTTCACGGAAATAACTGATCGTGCGACACAATATCATTCGCGACATCCTCGCTGACGAGCTTAGTTTGGTATGTTATGGGGTTGCAACCGAACCCACACTAACTGCAGTCAATGATCCCTCGTGTCTCGAAAGGGCATCAACTTGCTGCGACACCAACGCAAGACTAGATGTAATCTGTACGGGCCTATCAGTAGACCGCTTCCAGCGAACGTTCTTCGACGTTTCCGTTTTTAACAACCATGCTGGTTCCTACTCCGCGTCGGCAGAAAACGCTTTTGCATACCACGAAGCCCGGAAGAGCTCAAAATACTCTGAAAGAATCACCCAAATCGAAAGGGGATCGTTTATACCCTTCATCCTATCTGCGTCTGGAGGTCTGGGAAAATGTGCACTTTCGGCCTTGCAGCGGATCGCACAACTCAAGTCAATAAACAACGATCAGATTTCGTACAGCCAACACATACAGCGAATCAAAACAAGATTGAGTATAGCCATATGCCGTGCATCCTCTTTGTGCATAAGGGGCTTCCGATCCAGCAAGGGGCATCCCGTATACTCAGCAGACAACCATCAAGCTGATACAATATCCAAAAAGACATCTAATCGCCAAGCTACAGATAGCCCGAATCCGTCGAACAATGCTCGAGCGATCCGATGGAATGATGAAGACGGCGGCACGTTGTGTACCTCCCTTGTGGATCTAAAGTAACAAAAAAAAATATTTTGGAATTTAATTAACCTGGCCCATTTGCGGGAATCTGTTTTTCTGTACAAATAAATCTATTATTATAAAAAAAAATTATAGTGTACAAGTTACTAGCCGCAAATGGCTGTTTCAACTGTTCACAAATTACATTTTAAAATATCAATTAAAATACATCCACAAATCCAAATTAGAGTTCACAATCCACTTCAGCAGCATATTCTTGAAGTGTCTATTGCTAGTAGCATTGACGACGTCTTCAGGCAGCGAATTCCAAACATTCAATGCGCGGTGGGAAAGCCTACTCACACTCCTTATTTTGCCATGGGGGAATTTAAATAACGTAAGGGAGTGACCTCTGCGACGCGAATTTCTCAATTTTATCGAATTGGATGGGAACCCCTCTTTTCCACGAACCAAATGCCACATCGCTACAAGATCTAAATATAGTAGCCTCTGGGCCGTTGAAGGCATTTTTAAGCAAGCTAGGCGCTCATTGTAAGAATAAAGAGATGTAATGCAAAGTTTATTTCCTCTACGTAGAATCGACTCGGTCTTTTTCATCTCAGCCTTGGTGGATGGAAAAGTTGATGCGATGCAGTATTCCACATGCGGACGGACTAACGCACAGTAGAGATGCTTAAATAATTTTGGATGCAGCTTACTAAATGTGTTCTTAATACAATACAAGGCCTTCATGGCTTTACCGTAGATATAATCGGTATTCGGTCGTGTTTTAAGGTCGTTATTCAAAATAATCCCTAGGTCTCTATGAACAGAAATGTTGTGAAGCTTATAACATCCTAAATAGAATTCATGATCAGATTTATATTTGCCGAGTTTCATATGAACGCACTTATCTACATTTATGGTCATACCGGTAGCACTGCTCCAGTCGTATATTGTCTGGAGATCATGTTGTAGATGCCGGCCATCAGGATCTGAGATGCTATCGCACCACACTTTCACATCGTCTGCGAATGCCAGGCAGGGACTGTTTATGCGTAACAGAAGATCATTGAGAAATATAATAAAAAGCAAGGGACCAAGGACTGTACCTTGCGGAACTCCGGATTTAACTAACCTAGTAGAAGACATGCTATTGCCAACCCTCACCTGAAATGATCTCCCGTCCAAAAAATCACGAATCCAATTGCATAACATGGAGGATACTCCGTAGTGTGCTAACAACCTAATCATCCCATCATGAGGGACGCGATCGAAGGCTTTCGAAAAATCAATAAAGATTATATCGAGTGAGCTACCAAAACTTAACGACTGGGTCCAAGTTTCGCGCGCGGTAAGCAAGTTCGTCAAACAAGAACGGGAGTGACGAAAACCATGTTGAGCGGACGATAGTATACCAAGGGAGACAAGATGATCGTAGACTCTAGTGCTGATGACGCGTTCGAGAACTTTGCACAGAGAAGAGGTTAAGCTTATTGGCCTATAATCACCACAGGATGATGCAAAATTTTTTTTGGGAATAGGAACAACGGTTGCAGTTTTCCAATCTTCTGGGACATTGCCAGTGGCCAGAATTTTTTCAAAGATAATAGTCAGGAATGGTGCCAGGTAACTCGATAAAGCTTTGAGCAGGTATGGGGAGATGTCATCGGGGCCAGCTGCGCTAAAAGGACGAATATTATTGAGATAATCTTGAATTTCAGTAACGCAAATTGGCCGGGATTCATTACGCGGAGGGATAGAGCACCCGTACCATATCATATGAGAATCGCAATGTGGTAAAGTGGATAAAGAGAACGAGGATGCGAAGGTCTCAGCTATATCAGTTTCATTTGTAACCAAGCCACATTCAGAGTGCACATGCTTGATTGCAGAGTTGAGCGTTCCGTTTTGCCGAGCATATGACCAAAATAGCTTGGGGTTGCGATTAACTTCCTTGATGATTGTAGATTCGAATTTATCACGTTTTAACGTTTTCATACGAGTACAGACGTTCCTAAGATACCTATAAATGTTGGCGTAATACGGAAGCGAACGAGATAACTTCCAAAGACGATTTCGTACTCGCAACATCAATCTCAGGTCCTTATCGAACCAAACAGGATATTTAGTATTTGGCGAGATGATACGCTTTGGTGCAAACACGTCAGAAATACCTAAAAGGTAATCCCCAATCACTTTTAGTGAGACTTCTTTAGTATTTGTTAAAGATAGTGGACGACGTTGACAGAAAGATAAAATTTGCTCATCAAGCACTTTTGACCAAACCCGTTTTACGATGGGAGCCGTAAAATGGCGGAATTTAAAGTTTGGGGTGACCTGTAGTGATAGCACGCAGTGGTCAGAGTTACCTATCGGTGGAAGATAATCCACTCGAGCTGTGTCTTCAAGACGTTTGGAAAAAACCAAGTCAAGTATAGTATCATTATTATGGGAAGAAAATCGTGTGGGCTCTTGAATGTGTTGTACTAGTAAGAGTTCATCAGCGAGGAAGTGGGAGATTTCTCTTTCTACGACGGTGCCATCATCAAATATTGTTTGCCGCCAATCTGATCTAGGTAGGTTGAAGTCTCCTAGAAGAAGGAAATGAGAACTGATACTTATCGATCGCAATACTGACTTCAGAAGATTACAATCAGTGATCATAGAAGGTGAGCGATATACAACGCAGAGACTGATACCAACACAATCATACCCAATATGAAAGGTAATACTCTCGAACGAGCCTTGCGGATCACAAACTTGATCGATGCCAGAAATTAGCAAATGGTCTCGAACGTACACTGCAACACCGCCCCCTCGCATACTGGACCTCCTGTCCCCTCGAAGTAGACGATAACCTGGAATATTTACAGTGGCATCCAAGATGTGTTCATGTAGCCATGACTCACTAACACAGAATATATCATACGCATTAACCTCAACATGGTATCGAAGCTCTACAAGTTGTGCAGGAAGACTTCGTAAATTTGAATAACCTACCGATAAATAGCAACGAGTTGCATTGGAATCCTTTTTGGTTTTACTAAGGCACGGTCTATCAAATACAATCAGATACCCTAAGGAATGGTCAGTGTTCTCTGAATTTACATGGAAACAGGGGTCCCGACAGTTAAAGGAGCCAACTGTTTCCAACGTACGACAGGACGCCACTTGACAACCCGAAAATCCCGTATGCATATATTAGCCTCACCTTGAGAAAGCCGGTGTCTCAATTCGATGTTTGCTTTTCGTAATTGTAATCGCTCATCTGGCGAAAGGTCACGAAGGATACGAAATGGCAACCCCCTAAGACGATATCCACGTGATAACAACATGCGCACATGATCACTAGAGGACAATATCACCTTCAACAGTCTTGGTTTATCCTGTGTTCTTTTACCAAGCCGAAATAGCTTCTTCACGTGTATAGACGATGCTAACTCTTCATCACCTTCATGTAATAGATGGGATAATACCTTACGCAAAATAGACACGTCATGGTCCATATGTTCCTGTGAGTTTGCGGAATTGGACTCAGTAAGTTCGCTGAATAACACGCTATATGACCTGTCATAATGATGCCGAGTTATCTCAACCGACTTCGCATGTCGAACTTCACTATTTTCTGTAGGGGAAAAGTTCGATGCTATATGGGTTGGGGATCTGTTGTCTGAAGACGTGCACAAGCTGGACGACGAATTTGCTTGGACACTGGTGTCATTGTTGTCGATAATTGGCTTATCACATGGTGCAACATTTATAAGAGCATGCTTTGAATTCAATGAAGTCCGTAAAACACTGTCGCCCATCCGGCATTGAGGCTCAACTTCAATGTTGGAACTTGTGGCATTTACTACTGATTTAGGAGGCAAGTAATTTTCTAGCGTAGATGAAATGATGTGCGAATCGTCATCAGAAACTATCTTAGTAATCGTATATGACCTCTCATGTCCCCTTTTCCACACTCGAGTTGGCGTTGAAGCCACAGAAAGGCTATTATCATGTTGTGTTTTACTCTGGACGTGATGGGAGATCTCTAGTTGATCGGCTTGTTTTGTGGTGTCTGTACATGAATTGGTACATTGGTTATTATCATTATCATCGGTAGGTTTGTTTTGCTCACTCCTCGTAGCCCTTCGTATATCAGCACTGCAAAAGCCGCACATGAATGATCGCAAGTGATATATCGCCTGATCTTTACTCTTGACTTTGACAATGCTCCACACATCACAGTTTGGCGCATCGCAGCCTACTTCTAACTGAGTGTAACAGTCGTCAGATAATGAGTTATTGATTCTGCCCTTCTTATATTTTTTGGTCATTGTAATCGTGAGACAACGAGGTATTCGCTTGTATGTTATTATATTGTTCCGTTTAAGTAATCCTGGATTGATCAGGAACTGGATTGATTGTATTTTTTTGATTGGCAGGCAATTGTTAGAATTGACTTGTCCTCCTCTGGTAAAATTCGTGATTTTGGCTTTTTTCTTTTGATGATTGTGTGGTATTGTGTGTTTAAGTGTGTATATTAATCTCTCAAATGTATAAAGTTCTCTCAAACTTTTTTGATGTCAAAAAAGTTTTAACAAAAAGTTTTTTTGTTAAAATTTATTAGAATTAAATACACATATATTATCAATGTATTGAACATATATTTCATATCTTTATATGATTTAGATTTATCTTTTAAACAGTTAAGAACAAATTCATATTCTATAGAGCTTAAAAATAAGTCAGCTATAATTGGGCTACTATTGCTTCCATTAGAACACCTTTTATTTGTCTATATATAGATGTTCCTCTCAATCTTTAAATAATTTTGATTTATTAAAATATTTAAAGATTCTAATAATTCACTGTTATCCATATATATTTACTTGATGGTTTAATGTTTGTTAGATAGGCGTTATAGTTATTATAACATATATATATATATATATATATATATATATATATATATATATATATATATATATATATATATATCTTTTTCCGAATATAAGATTAATTAATTTTTCTAATGCATCTTTAATATATATCAAAGATGCATTAGAATGATGCATTAAAGATGTATTATAATAAATACATCATCTTTAATATATATTAAGACACATAGAGGAGATGTAGCGCCATCAACTTTGGGGCGGTTGTGAACAACTTGAAAATTTCCGTCGATGTTTCGAATGGAGAGAGATGATTCGCCGTTCTCCTCGCAACGTTGTTTTTCGATGCGGGCAGAAGAGGGTTAAACGATATTGGAAGGGGTGCGATCGGAGGAAATGTGAGTGATTGAAGAGGACGTGAGTTTAAATCGTTGAGAGAGAACATAGGATGCGTGAGAGCAATGCTTGAAGACAATTTTCAGGAGAGGAGCTAAAGAAGGATTAGATGGAGAAAATTTGTTTATGCGGATGAATGCGACAGGAGAGATGTCGTTGAAAAATGATGGTTTATCCGCAGGAACATCGTGGTCGAGACGGAAACATAGTGGTCGAGACGGAAACATAGTGGTCGAGACGTGCTTGTTGAGATAAGGAGGTGGAAGGAGTGATATTAGTGACGATGACACAAAAATAATGAACCATCCTAAAAAAGGATGGTTTATCCGCAGGAAAAGAGACGAGGGATAGATTTGAATGCAAAAACATCGTGGTCGAGACGTCGTGGTCAAGTACTTATTGAATAAAAATTATTAGAGTTAAATAAGCATATATCATCAATGTATCGAAACATATATTTCATATCTTTATATAATTATTTTAAATATAAATAAAGTTGTTAGTTAAAAGTTATCAGTGTCTCTGTTCATCGTCTCCGGAATAGAAACTGTGTTGTCAGTTTGCACGGCCAGGCTGATTCTCTGGAATAAAAACGTCCTTGCACGAGGTTCGTCGAAGTGACGGCGGAGACGCTTACCGAGCTCGTCAAAAAACGGTAGCCCCTCTACCCAAGGCGCCGAGAGTTTCAATACCTATCGGTATTAAATCCATGCCACTGGATGTGATTGCCTCGTACTTTTTCTACTTTCTTTTCTCAACTTTTGTGGCACCTGATCCTGACAACAACGTAGATAAATGACTTGGAGACAGGTGATCTACACATGTCACGTACCAGCATGCAAAACGCCCACATTCCCACGGGGTCACCGTGCCGCCATCCGGTCGTTCTCCGTCGGAGCGAGTTATAACGGGTTTTTTTCAGTTCCAAGTTATAACGGTTGTCTTTTGTGGCCTTAAAGAATATTACAAATAATTCAATTAAAGTTAATTGGATTTGAATACTGATATACTTTGATTATTCTTAAAGGTTACAGTTGTTTATGGTAAATTTAAGGGTGCGTACATAAGAATTCAAGACCGCTGACCAAACCCAGTCTACGAATGATATTTTATTTCAATAAAAAAGAACAAATTGCTAGGAAAACAAATTTATTACAAATTAAGATCACATTTTCTCATAGAAAAATTACAATTTGCTATCTTCAATTATCTTTAAAATACAATAAAAACACAAACATATACAGAAATTGTACAAAACTTTGAGGGATCAAAGATATATATGCCATTAATTGATACATATTAGTGATAGTGGTTCAAGTGGGTTATCTTCTTCGTTGTAGGTTGTGGAGCTCATATAGGTGAAATCTTCATATAACTCAGACGTAAGTAAAGCGTATTCGCTACGTTTATTTCTAAAGGAATTTTCAGGAGTTAGTAGAATTGGTGCTTTTGTGAATTCTTCGTCAAAGCAACTAATGTCATATTTATCCTCAACGGGAGGCATGAATGGTGGATTTATTTTCCTTTCAGTTAGCTTTTGGAAATCTATACGTTTGAAGAAAGGATTTGAAATCAATTCATAGAAGTTTTCGTTTAAATCCTTTCCGGATGAGCAACCAAGTCTCTGATTGGGATCTTTATGTAGTAAGCCCTTTAAAATCGACGTTGCTCTATCACTTAAGAATTTTGGAATTCGAATAGGCTGTTCAAGGATAATTTGAAAAAGTAGGTCTTCAGTATCTCGATCGGCACTACAAAGAAATTCAGGGCTCTGGCTAAATGGTGATCTTCCAACCAACATCTCAAAAGTAAGTATACCCAGTGCCCACCAATCCACTGAACATCCGTAAGATTTACCAGTAAGCATTTCCGGAGCAATATAATTAGGTGTCCCACAGAAAGTGTTTGTTTTTTGACCAATCCTCAGACCTTCTTTACACATACCATAGTCAGTCAGCTTAATGTGACCTGTGCAATCTAAGAGGACATTGTCAAGTTTTAGATCACGGTAAAGAATACCTTTACTATGAAGATAGTGCAGCGCAACGGAAATTTCAGCTGAATAAAATGAGGTATGTTCTTCTGAAAGAAATCGTAGTCTTTGCATATGAAACATTAAATCACCTCCATTTACAAAATCGATAATAAAAAATACATGGAAATCCGTTTGAAAGCATGTATGCAGTCCAACCAGAAAAGGATGACCATTAACCTGTTCAAGAACATGTTTTTCTGTATGAACCCATTCAAAATCTCCATCTGAATTAAAAAGAATACTTTTCTTTATTACTTTCATTGCGTAAACATTACAAGATGTTTTCTCTTGAACCTTAAATACTTTAGCATAACTTCCACGTCCAACAACTTGAAGGATGTAAAAATTAAATACATGCATGTTTCTATACGACATAATCGAGCACATATTTTTTTCTTTGTTACCTGGTAATACATTGAGTTCGTTTTGACTATTTGATATTTGATTAAAACGTTTTTCAGGGGGCTTTTGGCCATTTATAGAAGCCGGAATGAAACTTACAACACTGATTGATGAATATGATCGAGATGTCAATGTATTTTCACATTGAATCATGCTCAAACAATCTGTAGAAAGGCTGTCCATCGAAAATGCATGGCTTTTAAGTTGATTTGTTGAACGACATGATGCAATTACCAATTCAGATTTGTTCATAGATTGCTTTAACGTATTAAATGACCTTAGTGGAGACTTAAATGACCAAATAGGATTAGGAGTGGAAATTTGCGAATTGCCAACAACGTTATTCATACAGAGATCTTCGTCCTCAGGACATTTAAAACTAACTAATTTGTGACATTTCTTATGAACTCGAATGTGACAAACCACACACATATACCATTGAAAACCAATCGCCCATATTGTTTTTCTACAGACAGCACACGTTGCATTCCTGTTAAAACGGTTAACTTGGAAATGATGTCCATTAACAACGTAAAGTTTATGCCAGCGTCGAAGACTAGAACAAGCGAATTCTTCTTTAGGTATGTGTCCTGGTTGAGGAGGCTGACAACAATACACCCTGAGCAAAATAGGTTGAGTATTAAGTACAGATAACGGCTTTGTTTTGAAGTCCTGATTACGACACTGCTCATATTTGTCTTCATAAAGTGTGAGTCTTAAAAGCTCGCATACTTCACCATCACTACTTAGGGTACAACAATTATTTTCGTTATCTACCCATTTTATAATCATGGATTCTCTAACATCAATTTTACACATCCTTCGGATAAATTCGCTAAAAATTCTAAATGTTGGATGAATCGGCACCTGCCATGTTCCATATAATATCTTACCACTGAAAAATATTTCTATTTCAACCGAAATTATATACTGTTGCTTATTAATATACTGATGAACGTTCGATTTTATTGTCTTCGATATTGCTGCATTCATCAATCTATCAAACTTTGTTTTTCAATGCGACTTAAAATGACGGCTTGTCAGTTTTACGCAAATTTTGAAAACAAATACATAAAATTAAGGCCTATATTCGGTTTAGAATAATCCTGAATTAAATTGGCGGTAATCTTCAATAAGCCCTTTGAAATAAAACGAATTTTTACATTGAATGCAATGTAGAACTAGTATTTCTGAAATTCAATATTTAAAATTAGCTTTGAACATAAAATAGTAAGCTTAAAACTTTACAAAGAAACAAAAATAGTAAATAATTGATGCAAATTTCTCAATTTTGAATGATTATTTTAAATTTAGATTATTTTAAATTTTGAATGAATATTTTTATATTTTGAAATAATTATAAAATAACGTTGAAATAAAATATTTCTTAATTGTCATTCCGTTTTAACCAATTATTTGCAAAGTCATTACAGCAACACATTTTCAAATTTGTCGTTTTTATCAGATTTATTTCAGCTTTATTAAATAATTGTATTCAACTTTGAATAAAATGAATTATTCTGTAAATTCGAGTGACAGCTTCCCGAAATATAAAATTGGAAAAAATTAAATTAAAATTACCTATTAAAATTACTTTAATAGGTAATCTATAATATACATATACGCTCATCCCTGGTGGATTCTTATTTAGTCCGGATTGCAAATGATAAAAAGTCGAGTTTTTCCTAATTTTATTACTGAAATAATAAAATTATGATTTCTGAATAATTAAATTAAGAAGCAACTTTCTTGCTAATTTAGACAAGTTCATATAAGGTTATGTAATTATACAAATAACGACAACAAGCCAGATAATAATTAGTATAACTTATAAACTTTTAAGTTTTTAAGGAAAAACAGGACGTTGAATCTCGGATATATAAACTGGTTCATTGCTGAAGATTTAAAACAAAATTAATATATTTACCTTTTTTATAATTAAATAATTATAAATAATAATCTCTTTTAATATGTCACAGGAGTAATAAATTTTAAAAGTATAAATTGAGGTCATTGCTTTAATAACCTGGTAAACCGGCACGTTGAAGATGTATATCCCGTTCGCTAGTCACCGAGACGTTCCCTGGAGATGTCCGGTATAATATCCGCATGTTGCGTCGTTTTGTCGGGGCTTCCAATTCTGGAAGGGAAGTCACAACTCGTCGGTGATTGACTGCGCTCACAGGAATGTCGTCCACAAAGGGCGGCTATACTGAATCCATCGCCAACGTCGTTATTCTGTCTCTGCCAAGCTGCAACAATACTCAATTCGCCTACCGTCCAAATGTCAGATGCCGAACGGTTCTCGTTGTCAAAGTTGGAAAGCCATTGCCGATCATTACTCACAATCAGGCTCGAGAAAAATGGAATGATCATTTGTTTATAGTACGGCATTTGAACGATGGTTGGACTGCGGAAGCAGTTGTATATTTACCTGGATTAATATATAAAAATGTATATAATACAGGTAAATATATTAATTTTGTTTTATATTTACCTGGATTAAATATAAAGCAAAATTAATATATTTACATAGATTAAGATGACGGTATCATGGACTGTTGGTTTTCAACATGTCATCACTGCGTGCTTTAGAACTGTGACATTCGAATATAATGGCTTCTTGATACACATCGGTCATCTCGTTTAATGACGTATTATCTCGTAATTAAAACGATCGTTAAATTAGACATTTGTATATTTAAATAAGTAGCATTTGATTGAAATGAGTAGAACTTAAATACAACGATCACTCATTTTATTGTGATCACTCAGACGACAAGTTGATTATGGAATAAGGTATCACCATTTATTTTTATTTTCGAAAAATTAAATAAAATTTATTTATTTTTAATTAAAAGAAAATTAAACATCACAGCATGTTTTCAATTTCTTTCAATACAATTCTTATTTCATGAATTTGCTAATTCATTGATCGATATTACACGCATTTTGCGGCATTACAGTTTGAATAAATCATTTGCAAGTATCTTCCGATTATGACACGATACTATCCTTACAGGTATTGTTCCTATTTTTGATACAGCAGGACGCTACTAATCAGCCTGGATGGGTATCATCAGCTGCTGACCCAGACCTACATTTTACGTTTCGGCCCCTACTGTACAAAGTACAGCTTACTCCGTACACTGGTGCTGATTGAATCTGAACCCATGACGTATGTATCTCGATTCAACGTTACATCCACTAGGCTGGTCGCTCCAATAGTGTCGATATACATTTCTGCATATTACTTTGGGAAGGGAATCGTATTCAAACGATCTAGTAGAAAATTACCATATGTGTGTGATCCGCTAGCCGGATCACTTTTTTCATGATGCCACTTTCAATGAATGTTTTTAATTTAACTTGATTGCATCTGTGAGCTGAAATTTTTTCTGGTTGTGGAACGATATTATTCTCACAGGTATTGTTCCTATTTTTGATACAGAATGACGCTACTAATTAGTCTGGGTGGGTCTCACCAAATACTATTCAAAAATTCAAAATACTATTCAATAATCAAAAAGTTAGTGAGATTAAAAATTAATAATAGTAATAATAAGACTTTATTAATAAAAATACATAAATGGAAGTGTCGTTTAACAAGTCCGTTAAAAAAATAAACAGTCAGTCAACAGAAAAAATAGGTCAACAATTTCTTTGTCTTCTTCCTATTAAGGCCTCAAATCAATAAGGATCTGAGCCCCCAACCAATCCAGCACGCCGCTTTCCGATTGAACTACCCGGGATCTTTCACCTCCCGAAGAATCCAATCGGTGCGGACGATGTTGGGTAAACGAGATACGAGGAGCTTAAGAAACCTTAGCCTTTGCTCTGGGAGACGTCCTCTTGAGAAGAAGACTAATCCCGAGATAGCCCAGGTACCCAAAAGGCGCACCTGGGTTTTCCCATTCAACGACAGATGCTGGGCCCGTTTCAGAGCCCACCTAGCTTTCTTCAGGATACGTTTGAGTCTATCCAGGTCGGATTTCGCCGACCAGTTCACCGAAACGGTGAACCCCAGGTATTTTACTCGACTTGTGAAGACAGGGAGTGGTTCGGATGCAAATATGGAGGAGAGCGTAGAGAGTGCTAGTCTCTTAAGTTTTTTCTTGGTTGCAGGGGAGCCATGAAAGACAACCTCCTGCGATTTAGCGGAGTTTAGAATAAGGTTGGATCTAGGCAACTGGTATTTTAATCTTAAAAAGAAGCGGCTGATGTCCGAGACTACGTCTTTGCACCTGCGTCCAGTGAACAGGGCTGTGGTGTCATCAGCGTACACCACTAGACGTTGTTCACGTTTAAATATTTTAAATAGAATAATTGAGGCAGCAAGATATAAGGTTGGAGAAAGTGGTGAACCTTGAGGCACACCCGTAATAGGGTAGAACTGACGCGCATCAGGGTCGTCATCATAATAAAATCGCTTGGTGTACAGCAGTATCTCCACCCTGTTAACAATTCTCGCAGGCAACCCGAGGGACCTGAGAGAAGAGATAACAAAGGGAATGGAGATGCGGTCAAATGCAGCGGAAAAATCAAGGAAAACTGCCACAGCTAGCTGATGACTGTTCTCCTGACAAAACCGATGCACTTCACCAACTGCTGAATGGACCGAGCGACCTTTGACAAACCCATGGAAACCAGGTGGGATTAAATTTCGCCTAATCAGATGATCGCGGATTCTACGCGCAAGCGCTTTTTCGAAGATCGATACGAGGGAATTTTGAATCGAAATGGGCCGCAGGTCTTTAGGACAATAGACCGGAAACTTTTTTGGAATAAAAATTCTCTTGCTAATGTTGAT